>JBBGZY010002326.1:330000-357391 GCA_037952925.1 Lithobates clamitans
AAATTCTCTGACACCCGTATTATATTTTCAACAAACCCTACATGTTCTCCAACACCCCTAAAAGTTATCTGATACACTACATTATCCCATGACTACCCCACAATTTTTCTGCCGCCCTAAAATATCTGTGACACCCCCACAAGTTCTCCGACACCCTTACAACTTATCTAACTCCCTACAAGTTCCCCAACGATCCTATAAATTCTCAGGACCCCAAAAGAAGCAGCAGACACCCCGATCCCTCCTGCGTACCCCGCACTCTGCACCCCCTCTCCCCCTTCACAGTGCCCCCGGATCCGGTGCCAGTCGGTGTCGGTCGGTGCTCCGCTGACATGTGTTGTGTCTCCGGCTGTGCTGGCTGCACTGAGCCGCCTCTCCTCCTCCCCTTTCCCTCCCCCTACTGGGCTCTGAGTGCCCTCCTCCCCTCCCCCAGTCCCTGCCTTGGGGGGGGGGGGGGGGCACTATAGGTACCAGCAGGCCAGCCTCTGCCCTCTCCTACCCCCACCACCAGCAGTCCTCTAATACCAGCATTGGGTGTTACTGGCACTGATGGGGGGGGACTACAATTACCAGCAGCACCAGGCACCCTATAGCATCTCTCTAGAACTACAAGTTACTAGGGGTCCTGAAAGACACAAGCCATGCTGGGATTAGTAGTTCCCCAGCAGTCACTGGTGATCACTTCTATGACATGCTGGGATTAGTAGTTTTCCAGCAGTCACTGGTGATCACTTCTATGGCATGCTGGGATTAGTAGTTCCCCAGCAGTCACTGGTGATCACTTCTATGACATGCTGGGATTAGTAGTTCCCCAGCAGTCACTGGTGATCACTTCTATGGCATGCTGGGATTAGTAGTTCCCCAGCAGTCACTGGTGATCACTTCTATGGCATGCTGGGATTAGTAGTTCCCCAGCAGTCATTGGTGATCACTTCTATGACATGCTGGGATTAGTAGTTCCCCAGCAGTCATTGGTGATCTCTTCTATGGCATGCTGGGATTAGTAGTTGCCCACAATCACTGGTGATCACTAATATGGCATGCTGGGACTAGTAGTTCCTCGGCAGTCACTGGTCACTTCTATGGCAGTAAAAGGGACACTGAGGTTTTCTAAGTGGAGAAGAACTACAACTCCCAGCATTCTCCCTTGTGCCCGGTTTTATAGTCAATTTATTTGCTGCCCTTGTTGATTTGCCAGGTAAGCCAGACATGCTGGGACTTTAAGTTCCCATTCTTGAACTGTCAAGAACTACAGGTCACACAATAACCACCCCCAGAGTCACCTGAGATAGAGGTCAGCATGCTGGGACTTGTGACTCCCTAGCAGGGACAGCAATATGAGACTCTTCAACTGACATGGAACTACAAGTCTCAGCATAACCACTCCCAGGATCCCTGGCTGCAAAAGATCTCTACAGCCCCTATCTCTTCTCAATGTAAAATAAGTTGCCCTGAGCAGGAAGAGATTAATGTCCATTGCTAGCCCCCCCTCCAACACCCACTTTCACACCCTGATGTCACCCTGAGTGGAAAAGCTGACAGTATTCCTCTGTACTGTGTGTAGTGTCTGCACCCTGCTCCCACAATCCTTCACTGCTGGCTTGCCTGACACTAAAGGGTTAACGGAGAGAACATCCAGCAGAGGTGATCTGCAGAACCAGAACACATCAGATCCAGAGATTGAAAACCCAGGTGATCCACACAGGTGGGACACAGGAGATCCAGGATCTAGTAGATCCACAAAACTGGAACACAGGAGATCCAGAATCTAGGGGATCCACAGAGCTGGCACACAGAGATTCACACAGTTGGAACACAGGAGATCCAGGTGATCCACAGAGCTGAGACACAGGAGATCCAGAATCTAGGAGATCCACAGAGCTGGAACACAGGAGATCCAGAATCTAGGAGATCCACAGAGCTGGGACACAGGAGACCCAGAATCTAGTAGATCCACAGAGCTGGAACACATGAGATCCACAGAGCTGGGACACTGGAGATCCAGAATCTAGGAGATCCACAGAGCTGGAACACAGGAGATCCAGAATTTAGGAGATCCACAGAGCTGGAAACAGGAGATTCACAGAGTTTGAACAAAGGAGATCCAGGGATCCACAGAGCTGGAACACAGGAGATCCACAGAGCTGGAACACAGGAGATCCAGGAGATCCACAGAGCTGGAACACAGGAGATCCAGGAGATCCACAGAGCTGGAACACAGGAGATCCAGGAGATCCACAGAGCTGGAACACAGGAGATCCAAAATCTAGTTGATTCACAGAGCTGGGACACAGGAGATCCAGAATCTAGGAGATCCACAGAGCTGGAACATAGGAGATCCAGAATTTAGGAGATCCACAGAGCTGGAACAGAGGAGATCCACAGAGCCGGAACACAGGAGATCCAGATTATAGGAGATCCAAAATCTAGTCTATTCACAGAGCTGGGACACAGGAGATCCAGTATCTAGGAGATCCACAGAGCTGGAACACAGGAGATCCAAAATCTAGGAGATCCACAGAGCTGGAACACAGGAGATCCAAAATCTAGGAGATCCACAGAGCTGAAACACATGAGATCCACAGAGTTGGGATACAGGATTTCCAGAGATCCAGGTGATCCACAGAGCCAGGACACAGGAGATTTAAAATCTAGGAGATCCACAGAGTTGGAACACAGGAAATCCACAGAGTTGGAACACAGGAGATCCAGAGAACCAGGTGATCCACAGAGCCGGAACTCAGGAGATCCAGAATCTAGGAGATCCACAGAGCTGGGACACAGGAGATCAAGAATCTAGGAGATCCACAGAGCTGGAACACAGGAGATCCACAGAGGTGGAACACAGGAGATCCAGAGATCCACAGAACTGGAACACAGGTGGTCCAAAATCTAGTCGATCCACAGAGCTGGGACCCAGGGGATCCAGAATCTAGGGGATCCACAGAGCTGGAACACAGGAGATTCATAGATCCAGGTGATCCACAGAGCTGGAACACATGAGATCCAAAATATAGGAGATCCACAGAGCTGGAACACATGAGATCCAGAATCTAGGAGATCCACAGAACTGAAAAAGAGGAGATCCAGAATCTTGGAGATCCACAGAGTTGGAACACAGGAGATCCAGAATCTAGGAGATCCACAGAGCTGGAACACAGGAGATTCACAGAGCTCGAACACAGGAGATTCATAATCTAGGAGATCCACAGAGCTGAAACACAGGAGATCCACAGAGTTGGAACAAAGGAGATCCAGGGATCCACAGAGCTGGAACACAAGAGATCCAAAGAGTTGTAACACAGGAGATCCAGAGATCCAGGTGATCCACAGAGCCGGAACACAGGAGATCCAAAATCTAGTCGATTCACAGAGCTGGGACACAGGAGATCCAGAATCTAGGAGATCAACAGAGCTGGAAAACAGGAGATCCAGAATCTAGGAGATCCACAGAGCCGGAACACAGGAGATCCAGAGTTGGAACACAGGAGATCCAGAGAACCAGGTGATCCACAGAGCCGGAACTCAGGAGATCCAGAGTCTAGGAGATCCACAGAGCTGGGACACAGGAGATCCACAGAGGTGGAACACAGGAGATCCAGAGATCCACAGAACTGGAACACATGTGATCCAAAATCTAGTCGATCCACAGAGCTGGGACCCAGGAGATCCAGAATCTAGGAGATCCACAGAGCTGGAACACAGGAGATTCATAGATCCAGGTGATCCACAGAGCTGGAACACATGAGATCCAAAATCTAGGAGATCCACAGAGCTGGAAAACATGAGATCCAGAATCTAGGAGATCCACAGAGCTGAAAAAGAGGAGATCCAGAATCTTGGAGATCCACAGAGTTGGAACACAGGAGATCCAGAATCTAGGAGATCCACAGAGCTGGAACACAGGAGATTCACAGAGTTGGATCACAGGAGATCCATAATCTAGGAGATCCACAGAGATGAAACACAGGAGATCCACAGAGTTGGAACAAAGGAGATCCAGGGATCCACAGAGCTGGAACACAGGAGATTCAAAGAGTTGGAACACAGGAGATCCAGAGATCCAGGTGATCCACAGAGCCGGAACACAGGAGATCCAGAATCTAGGAGATCCACAGAGCCGGAACACAGGAGATCCAGAGTTGGAACACAGGAGATCCAGAGAACCAGGTGATCCACAGAGCCGGAACTCAGGAGATCCAGAGTCTAGGAGATCCACAGAGCTGGGACACAGGAGATGCACAGAGGTGGAACACAGGAGATCCAGAGATCCACAGAACTGGAACACGTGATCCAAAATCTAGTCGATCCACAGAGCTGGGACCCAGGAGATCCAGGATCCAGGAGATCCACAGAGCCGGAACACAGGAGATCCACAGAGTTGGAACACAGGAGATCCAGATTCTAGGAGATCCAGAATCTAGGAGATCCACAGAGCTGAAACACAGGAGATCCACAGAGTTGGAACAAAGGAGATCCGGGGATCCACAGAGCTGGAACAAAGGAGATCCAGAGAGTTGGAACACAGGAGATCCAGAGATCGAGGTGATCCACAGAGCTGGAACACAGGAGATCCAAAATCTAGTTGATTCACAAAGCTGGCACACAGGAGATCCAGTATCTTGGAGATCCACAGAGCTAAAACACAGCAGATCTAAAATCTATGAGATCCACGGAGTTGGAACACAGGAGATCCAGAGATCCAGGTGATCCACAGAGCCGGAACTCAGGAGATCCAGAATCTAGAAGATCCACAGAGCTGGGACAAAGGAGATCAATAATCTAGGAGATCCACAGAGTTGGAACACAGGAGATCCAGAGATCCACAGAGCTGGAACACAGGAGATCCACAGAGTTGGAACACAGGAGATCCAGAGATCCACAGAGCTGGAACACAGGTGATCCAAAATCTAGTCGATCCACAGAGCTGTAACACAGGAGATCCAGAATCTAGGGGATCCACAGAGCTGGAACACATGAGATCCAAAATCTAGGAGATCCACAGAGCTGGAACACATGAGATACAGAATGTAGGAGATCCACAGAACTGCAAAAGAGGAGATCCGGAATCTTGGAGATCCACAGAGTTGGAACATAGGAGATTCACGGAGCTGGAACACAGGAGATCCACAGAGTTGGAACACAGGCGATCCAGATGATCCACAGAGCTGGAACATAGGAAGATCCAGAATCTAGGAGATCCACAGAGCTAAGACAAAGGAGATTCAGAATCTAGGAAGTCCACAGAGCTGGGGCACAGGAGATTCACAGAGCTGGAACACAGGAGATCCAGAGAGTTGGAACACAGGGAATCCACAGAGCTGGGACACAAGAGATCCAAAATCTAGGAAGTCCACAGAGCTGGGACACAGGAGATCTACAGAGCTGGAACACAGGAGAACCACAGAGTTGGAACACAGGAGATTCAGAGATCCAGAGAGCTGCAACACAGGAGATCCAAAATCTAGGAGATCCACAGAGCTGGAACACAGGAGATCCAAAATCTAGGAGTTCCACAGAGTTGGAACACAGGAGATCCAGAGATTCACAGAGCTGGAACACAGGAGATCCAAAATCTAGGAGATCCACAGAGTTGGAAAACAGGAGATCCAGAGATCCAGGTGATCCACAGAGCCAGAACACAGGAGATTCAGAATCTAGAAAATCCACAGAGCTGGGACACAGGAGATCAAAAATCCAGGAGATCCACAGAGCTGGAACACAGGAGATCAACAGAGTTGGAAAACAGGGGATCCAGAGATCCATAGAGCTGGAACACGGGAGATCCAAAATCTAGGAAATCCACAGAGTTGGAACTTAGGAGATCCAGGTGATCCACAGAGCCGAAACACAGGAGATCCAGAATCTAGGAGATCCACAGAGCTGGAACACATGAGATTCAGAATCTAGGAGATCCACGGAGGTGGAACACAGGAGATCCAGGTGATCCACAGAGTGAGCAGGAATACAGGAGATCCAAAATCTAGGAGATCCACAGAGCTGGAACACAGGAGATCCACAGAGTTGGAACACAGGAGATCCAGATACCAGGAGATCCACAGAGCTGGAACACAGAAGATCCAGGTGATCCACAGAACCAGAATCCAATAGATACATACAGCCAAAACACAGGAGATCCGGAACCTATGGGAAACACAGAGTCAGAACATAGGAGATCCAGAACCCATGTGATCCACAGAGATTTGTCTTTGTGGGTCACCTGGGTTCTGGCTCTCCTGTGTCCTGGCTCTTGCGGATCACCTGGCTTCTAGATCTCGTGTGTTCCAGGACTGTGGATCACCTGTGTTCTGGATCTAATGTGTTTGAGCACTATGGATCTCCTGGATTCTGGAACTCTGGATCTCCCGTGTTCTGGCTCTGTGGATTACCAGGGTTCTTGAATACAAAATATCCAGAACCCAGGTGATCCACAGAGCCAGAACACAGGCAATCCAGAACCCTGGTGAACCACATTGCTGCCACACAGAAGATCTAGAATCCAGGTGACCCATAAAACCAGATTTTCAGAGGATCCAGAACTCAGGAATCCAAGAAGCTGGAACACAGGAGATCTACAAAAAAGGATCTACAAAGCAGGACACAAGTGATCCAGACCCCAAGTGATCCACAACCAAAACATGGAGATACACAGAAACTAGGTAATCCGAAAGCCTTAACACAAGGGATCCAGAGCCCAGGTGATCCACAGTGCCAGAACATGTGAAATCCAGAAACCAGGTGATCCACAACTAGAACACAGGGGGACCACAGAACCCACATGATCCACAGGACTGGAGCTCAGGAGATCCAAAATCTACATAGGTTATCTGCACAGGTCATACAGGTCATCCACAGAACCAGAACACAGGAGATCCGCAAGGGCAGGAAGCCAGGAGGTCCACAGAACCAAGACACAGGAGATCCAGATAATAGGAAAGTAATATTAAATCCGTAAAATAAAAAACAAAAACAAGGTAATATTTTGGGATAAAATCTCCAGTGTTATTTAAGTGCTGAAAGTTTCCAAAACAAAAACTCCCCCAATGTTGTTTCCAGCAAACAATATTTGGTAGTAAAGTCAAAGCCAGGGCAGTTCCTGAAGCCCAATTCCTGAAGTACCCCTCTGGGTGTCTGGTCCTAAAAAAGTCTTGACCTTTTATTATATGTTAAATTTGCATTAGTAAAGTCCTGACATGTCACAATATACAGTGCCTTGAAAAAGTATTCATACCCCTTGAAATTTTCCAAATTTTTTCATGTTACAACCAAAAACGTAAATGTATTTTATTGGGTTTTTATGTGATAGACCAACACAAAGTGTCACATAATTGTGAAGTGGAAGGAAAATGATAAATGATACAAATAAATATGTGAAAAGTGTGGGGGGGGGCATTTGTATTCAGCCCCCTTTTCTCCGATACCCCTAACTAAAATCTAGTGGAACCAATCGCCTTCAGAAGTCACCTAATTAGTAAATAGAGTCCACCTGTGTGCAATTGAATCTCAGTATAAATACAACTGTTCTGTGAAGCCCTCAGAGGTTTGTTAGAGAACCTTAGTGAACAAAAAGCATCGTGAAGGCCAAGAAACACACCAGACAGGTCAGCGATAACGTTGTGGAGAAGTATAAAGCAGGGTTAGGTAATAAAAAATCTCCCAAGCTTTGAACATCTCACGGAGCTCTGTTCAATCCATCATCGGAAAATGGAAAGAGTATGGCACAACTGCAAACCTACCAAGACATGGCCGTCCACCTAAACTGACCGGCCGGGCAAGGAGAGCATTCATCAGAGAAGAGCCAAGAGGTCCATGGTAACTCTGGAGGAGCTGCAGAGATCCACAGCTCAGGTGGGAGAATCTGTCCACAGGACAACTATTAGTCGTGTTCTCCACAAATCTGACCTTTATGGAAGAGTGGCAAAAAGCCATTGTTGAAAGAAATCCATAAGAAGTCCCATTTGCAGTTTTTGGAGGACACAGCAAACATGTGGAAGAAGGTGATCTGGTCAGTTAAGACCAAAATTGAGCTTTTTGGTCTAAAAGCAAAACGCTATGTGTGGAGGAAATCTAACACCGCACATCACCCTGAACACACCATCCCCACCGTGAAACATGGTGGTGGCAGCATCATGTTGTGGGGATGCTTTTCTTCAGTAGGGACAGGGAAGCTGGTCAGAGTTGATGGGAAGATGGATGGAGCCAAATATAGGACAATCTTAGAAGAAAATCTGTTTGAGTCTGCAAAAGACTTGAGACCGGGGCGGAGGTTCACCTTCCAGTAGGACAAGGACCCTAAACATACAGCAGGAGGAATAGTGTCCCATCATTGGTGTCAGTGGGAGGAATAGTGCCTCATCAATGGTGTCAGTGGGAGGAATAGTGCTCCATCATTGGTGTCAGTGGGGGGAATAGTGCCCCATCCATGGTATCAGTGGGAAGAATAGTGGCCCATCATTGGTATCAGTGGGAGGAGTAGTGTCCCATCATTGCTGCCAGTGGGAGGAATAATGCCCCATCGTTGGTATTAGTGGGAGGAATAGTGCCCCATCATTGGTATCAGTGGGAGGAATACTGCCGCATCATTGGTGTCAGTAGGAGGAATAGTGTCCCATCATTGGTGTCAGTAGTAGGAATAGTGCCTCATCATTGGTGTCAGTGGGAGGAATATTGCCCCATCATTGGTGTCAGTGAGAGGAATAGTGCCCCATCATTGGTGTCAGTGGAAGGAATAGAGTGGCAGGAACTTTTATCCTGCCCTTGGGACCTTATGCCCCCCCACTGTAAGCAACAGTGGGGGGCACAAAGTCCCAAGGGCAGGATAAAAGCAAGCAAAGGGTGGCATCCGGCCCCTGGGCTGCAGTTTGGAGACCAGCGCTCTAAGCCAATAGAGTTCAGGAAGGCTGGTCTACACCATCATGAGTGTGTCAAGTGTGTGCGCTTTGCCTAAATAATTTGCATTACAAGTTGGTCCTCTATCCTCCTGGTGCCAAATCTCTGGCCCAGGGGCTATATGGGGCTCTTTGGTACTTTCAGTGTGGCTCTTGGAACCCCACCTGTTAGTATTTTGAGAAGGATCGCTGGCTAGTAAAGGGGTTGTAATGACAATGATCTCTGACAGTCTCACGTAACATGTCCTCAATCTCTGATTGTCTTCTGCAGCACGTTCCCGGTCTCCAACCAAGCCTATAGAACATCCACAGTCTCTGACCATTTCTTGAATGATGTCATCAGTCTCTGACCATCTCCTGAATGATGTCCTCAGTCTCTGACCATCTCCTGAATAATGTCCTCAGTCTCTGACCATCTCCTGAATGATGTCCTCAGTCTCTGACCATCTTCTGAATGATGTCGTCAGTCTCTGACCATCTTCTGAATGATGTCCACAGTCTCTGACCATCTTCTGAATGATGTCCACAGTCTCTGACCATCTCCTGAATTATGTCCTCAGTCTCTGACCATCTCCTGAATGATGTCCACAGTCTCTGACCATCTCCTGAATTATGTCCTCAGTCTCTGACCATCCCCTGAATTATGTCCTAAGTCTCTGACCATCTCCTGAATAATGTCCTCTCTGACCATCTCCTGAATAATGTCCTCAGTCTCTGACCATCTCCTGAATAATGTCCTCAGTCTCTGACCATCTCCTGAATAATGTCCTCAGTCTCTGACCATCTCCTGAATGATGTCCTCAGTCTCTGACCATCTTCTGAATGATGTCCTCAGTCTCTGACCATCTTCTGAATGATGTCCACAGTCTCTGACCATCTCCTGAATTATGTCCTCTCTGACAATCTCCTGAATAATGTCCTCAGTCTCTGACCATCTCCTGAATGATGTCCTCAGTCTCTGCCCATCTTCTGAATGATGTCCACAGTCTCTGACCATCCCCTGAATTATGTCCTAAGTCTCTGACCATCTCCTGAATGATGTCCTCAGTCTCTGACCATCTTCTGAATGATGTCCACAGTCTCTGACCATCTCCTGAATGATGTCCTCAGTCTCTGACCATCTCCTGAATGATGTCCTCAGTCTCTGACCATCTTCTGAATGATGTCCACAGTCTCTGACCATCTCCTGAATTATGTCCACAGTCTCTGACTATCTCCTGAATTATGTCCTCAGTCTCTGACCATCTCCTGAATTATGTCCTAAGTCTCTGAACATCTCCTGAATCATGTCCTCAGTCTCTGACCATCTCCTGAATGATGTCCTCAGTCTCTGACCATCTTTTGAATGATGTCCACAGTCTCTGACCATCTCCTGAATGATGTCCTCAGTCTCTGACCATCTTCTGAATGATGTCCTCAGTCTCTGACCATCTTCTGAATAATGTCCACAGTCTCTGACCATCTCCTGAATTATGTCCTCAGTCTCTGACCATCTCCTGAATTATGTCCTCAGTCTGTGACCATCTCCTGAATCATGTCCTCAGTCTCTGACCATCTCCTGAATTATGTCCTCAGTCTCTGACCATCTCCTGAATTATGTCCTCAGTCTGTGACCATCTCCTGAATCATGTCCTCAGTCTCTGACCATCTCCTGAATGATGTCCTCAGTCTCTGACCACCTCCTGAATGATGTCCTCAGACTCTGACCATCTTCTGAATGATGTTCACAGTCTCTGACCATCTCCTGAATGATGTCCTCAGTCTCTGACCATCTCCTGAATTATGTCCTCAGTCTCTGACCATTTCCTGAATAATGTCCTCTCTGACCATCTTCTGAATGATGTCCTCAGTCTCTGACCATCTCCTGAATAATGTCCTCAGTCTCTGGCCATCTCCTGAATAATGTCCTCAGTCTCTGGCCATCTCCTGAATAATGTCCTCAGTCTCTGACCATCTCCTGAATGATGTCCTCAGTCTCTGACCATCTTCTGAATGATGTCCACAGTCTCTGACCATCTCCTGAATTATGTCCTCTCTGACAATCTCCTGAATAATGTCCTCAGTCTCTGACCATCTCCTGAATGATGTCCTCAGTCTCTGCCCATCTTCTGAATGATGTCCACAGTCTCTGACCATCTCCTGAATTAAGTCCTAAGTCTCTGACCATCTCCTGAATGATGTCCTCAGTCTCTGACCATCTTCTGAATGATGTTCACAGTCTCTTACCATCTCCTGAATGATGTCCACAGTCTCTGACCATTTTCTGAATTATGTCCTCAGTCTCTGACCATCTCCTGAATTATGTCCTCAGTCTCTGACCATCTCCTGAATGATGTCCTCAGTCTCTGACCATCTCCTGAATGATGTCCTCAGTCTCTGACCATCTCCTGAATGATGTCCTCAGACTCTGACAGTATTCTATAGTACTGCATTACTGAATACTGTGTGGGGCCCCCTTGGTGATGTCAGGGGCCACATTTGAGGCCCCCCTATATGTGATGAGTTGATCAGCAGTGCTTTATCCCATCTCAGAACGGATTGCATACAAAGCCGCTCTTCGTACAAAAACGTAAATTTTCATTTTAGTCCCATCGATCCTTATAAAGGCGCAAAACCAAACACGAAGGCGATGGAAATAATTGGCGGCGCTGTGAGCTCTGCGGGATGAAAGGGTTAAATCATCACACGGCCGTGACTCGGTTCCTGGAAATTTACACGGATTTGTAAATCTGCTTTGTCCATTTTTTATGGCGGCTGTAAATCTCGGTTTTCACACTGAAAGCTGCGACTGTGCGGTTTTATTCCTTACATTTTTTTAACTTTTTTTTTTTTAATTTTGTGGAGAAAAGTCTTAGAACTTATCCAGTGTGAGGGAGAAGGTTATAACGTTGGATTTTTTTTGTGGCTTGTGAGTTCTTAGAAATAAGAAATATTAATGACCTCGGGGTCAGAGCGGGATCCGTGCCGGGGTCCCGGGTTCAGTCACCAACAGGGACTTTGAAAATGTATAATAATAGTGTGCGACTGTGGGGGAGGGGACATTAGAGTGTAAGCTCCTCTGGTACAGAGACTCATGTGACTGTGGGGGGAGGGGACATTAGAGTGTAAGCTCCTCTGTACAGAGACTGATGTGACTGTGGGGGGAGGGGACACTAGAGTGTAAGCTCTTCTGGTACAGAGACTGATGTATCTCGCTCAGTGTTCTCTGTACAGCACTGCGGTATATGTCAGCGCTATATAAATATATAAAAATAATAGTGTGTGACTGTGGGGGGAGGGGACATTAGAGTGTAAGCTCCTCTGGTACAGAGACTGATGTGACTGTGGGGGAGGGGGCATTAGAGTGTAAGCTCCTCTGTACAGAGACTGATGTGACTATGGGAGGGGGGGACATTAGAGTGTAAGCTCCTCTGTACAGAGACTGATGTGACTGTGGGGGAGGAGACATTAGAGTGTAAGCTCCTCTGTACAGAGACTGATGTGACTGTAGGGGAGGGGACATTAGAGTGTAAGCTCCTCTGTACAGAGACTGATGTGACTGTGGGGGAGGAGACATTAGAGTGTAAGCTCCTCTGTACAGAGACTGATGTGACTGTGGGGGGAGGGGACATTAGAGTGTAAGCTCCTCTGTACAGAGACTGATGTGACTGTGGGGGAGGAGACATTAGAGTGTAAGCTCCTCTGTACAGAGACTGATGTGACTGTGGGGGGAGGGGACATTAGAGTGTAAGCTCCTCTGTACAGAGACTGATGTGACTGTGGGGGGAGGGGACATTAGAGTGTAAGCTCCTCTGTACAGAGACTGATGTGACTGTGGGGGAGGGGACATTAGAGTGTAAGCTCCTCTGTACAGAGACTGATGTGATTGTGGGGGGGAGGGGACATTAGAGTGTAAGCTCTTCTGGTACAGAGACTGATGTGACTGTGGGGGAAGGGACATTAGAGTGTAAGCTCCTCTGGTACAGAGACTGACATGACCGGCTCAGTGATCTCTGTACAGCGCTGCGGTATATGTCAGAGATATATAAAGGTATTATGTTAGCATTAGGTACACATAGACGTATTTCCCATGTTAGTAATCCCTCGGAGATCTTTCGCATACTTGACAAGTTCACATCTATCGGTGAATGTCGGTCACATGATCTGATTTCTCGGTGTTACTTTTTTTTTCTGACATCCAAAGCTTTTTTTTTTTTCTTAAACTGGGAAATCTGTCAGAAAATAGATTGGCTGGAGATTCTGCGGGGGGCGGTGTGTATGAGCCCCTCCAATTCTCTAGTAGCCCCCCGCCTCTGTTGGAAAGGTGGATGGCGGGGGGGGTGGGGGGGGGGGTTGTTGTGACGGTTTTGTTCTGCGGTCCCAGCAGATGTTCAGTATCAAGCGACTGAGAAATGTCTGGGGAACCGATAAAATAACAGCGCAGGGAGCCAAGAGGCCGACACACACATTCCCCGTCCGATAAACATCCATCATACTGCGGAGTCACTCTCTGTTGTTACTGTCATCTCTCCTACAGTATGTGTAGATTGCTGACATAGTCCATGGCGTTGTACTGCCACTAAGAGCTGAGCACAGCTTCACAATACAGGACAACGTGTACGCATGGCTCAGTGGTTAGTCATTTCGCTTTGCAGCCCTGGGGAGGGGGGGGGGGGGTCATAGGTCAGTATCTGCATGGGGTTTGCATGTTTTTCCTTTGCTTGTGTGCCGTTCTTCCTGCACTCCAAAAAAACGACTTGGTAGGATAATTGGCAACAGTAACGATATTCTCCTGCACATTTGGTGCGATGGGACAAATCAGAAGAGAACTTTGCTGTCACGGGTGGATGTTATTACAGACTTGCTGCCCTCCAGGACTGCCGGTTGTCCTCAGAACACTGCAGAAAATAGATAAAAACAGAAGGCACACTGGCCTAGTGCATTATCCAACACACATTTATTGAAGATAAAATAAAATATAATATAACTACTCACAAAGTGTAGGTAGTATATTCGCTCAGCAGGCCAAGTGGCTACAATCTCCCAGCTTTGCCAAAGCCTCTAGCCCAAGGAGGACCTCAACAGGTTCCCTGCTGACTGACGCGTTTCGAAGGTTGTCTTTCATCAGAGCCCCCAGAGGACTCTTGTGAGTAGCAGCGGCGGCTGGTCTTTTTTTGTTTGGGGGGGGCGGCAAACAACCACAGCCCCCCCCTCGCCGTCTGCCGGTCCACCGGCACTTACTCCTGTGTCTTCTCCTCCTCACTTCCGCCATGCATCTCCTCCCCTCCTCCTAGGCATCCAATAGGATTTCCTGTACTTTCAACCAATCAGGTGATGGGTATCAGACCCACTTCCCAATTGGCCGGGAGGAGGATCAGTGTTGCAACAGCGAATATTCATTTGCTGTTGCAACACAACTGGGTGGGCTCCAGACACATTGCTCTGCGCCCCGAGCCCACCCTATTTTGAAGCCTATAAGATCCTCTGGCTCTAATAGGGATATGCCAATCAGTGCCGATGAAAAATGCCTGCCAGTGCCACCAGTGATGCCTAGTGCAATCTATCAGTGCCAGCCATCAGTGTCCATTAGTGCCGCATATCAGTGCCACCTATCAGTTATACCCATAAGTACCCATCAGTGTCGCCTATCAGTGCCCGTCTGTGCCTACCAGAGCCACCTATGAGTGCCCCTATCAGTGCCACCTCATCAGTGCCATCTCATCGGTGCCACCTCATCGGTGCCACCTCATCGGTGCCGTCTTATCAGTGCCCATCAGTGAAGGAGAAAATTTACTTTTTTACCAAATTTTATAACAGAAACAAAGAAAAACTTTTTTTTTTTTTCAAAATTTTCAGTCTTTTTCTATTTGTTTAGCAAAAAATAAAAACCACAGAGGTCAACATATACCACCAAAAGAAAGCTCTATTTGTGGGGAAAAAAATGATAAAAATGTTGTTTGGGTACAGTGTAGCATGACCGCGCAATTGTCATTTAAATAGTGACAGTGCTGCAAGCTGAAAATTGGCCTGGGCAGGAAGGGGGGTAATTGCCCGGTATTGAAGTGGTTAAAGTAGCGCAGTGCTGAATAGCGAAAAATAGCCTGGTCATGGAGGGGGTAAAACAGTGGCGGCCTGCCCATTGAGGGCGCACGGGCGCTGCCCCCTCTATCACTCCACCGCCCTATATGTATCATGGATAGAGTCATACATAGCATAACTCTATCCATGGCCACCCCCTATTCAGGCGTCTGGCCCCTTTTCGGACGCCGGGCGCATGAATTACAGCGGCGGGGGTGTTTTTTTTTTTTAAGCACATGATTACAGCCACAGGCACTAATAGGCTTCAAAATAGGGTGGGCTCGGAGCGCAGAGCATTGTACTCGGAGCTACCCAGGTGTTTTAGAAAAGCAAATGAATATTCACTTTTCTAGCACTGAACAGCCTCTCCGCCAATCAGAAAGCGCGGGTCTAATACCCGCCACCTGATTGGCTGAAAGGACAGGCGCTATTATTGGACGCCTAGAAGGAAGAAAGAAGAGACGCATGGAGGACACAGCTCGTCGCTGCCCGTCTCACAGCTCCCCGCCGTCACCCACTGCCTGACCCACCACCAAGATGGGGTAAGTGCCGGTCAGACAGAGAGCGGGGGGGTCACAGTGGCTGCATTTGATGGGGATTTTTTTTCTGAATTTTTCTTTTTTTTTTTTGCACCCCCAAAAAAAAAAATTTGAGCCCCGGCTGCCACTGAGGTAAAACCTTCTGGAGCTGAAGTGGTTAATGATGAAAGTAAACAGGACAAATAGAGAGGGTGAATCTGCCTGACAAGAGCACAGACAGCAATAAAAACCTGACAGGGGTTCTAATCCATCTCCACTATACCCAAAACTAAAGAAAAAATAAAAAGTTTTGCCTTTAGTGACACTAAGTTTTGGGTAGAGTATGGAAGAGTTAAAGCTCTGCAGTTTCTTTTTTTTTTTTTTTGCTGTCTGTGTCCCCTTAAGGCGATTACCTGTCACTTCCTGTTCTGGAGATACAACATATTATTAGAATACATACATATCATGGGGAATTTCTCCTAAAACGTTGTCACCAGAACCTGTGACCTCATTGGAAGATTTCCCCTCTCCTCTCCCGATGACAACTCTCAAATTTTGGATTTCCCATCACTTTCTTTCTCACCCACAATGGCAAACAGGGGGGCAAAGACAGCAATACAAATTTGGGAGGGGGTCTAACACTTCCCTACTCTACTCAAAACTAAGAAAGAACAATAATAAAGTTTTGGCTGTAACTATATGTTGGTGAGTTACTGGGAAAGAATAAGAGATGTCAGCTGGAGGTAAATGGCGCCATCTTGTGGATAATTTATAGTATGCGGTGTTCTACTAAGATTAACAAGTGATACACCGATCTCACTGAGAGATTAAGTGAATATCGATTATCTGGTTACAATAGCACCTGAAAGTGGATGGAATATATTAGGCAGCAAGTGAACATGTTGTCTCTGAAGTTGATGCTTTGAAAGCAGAAAAAAATGTGTCCATGCTGCAGGGCTCTTTAATACTGATTGGACCCTGGACAAAAATGTTCTCTGCCCCCCCCCCCCCATGCAATTTCGCTCCCCACCTGCTCTGAGACATACAATAAATTGCAGCTAGACTTAAAATCAGTTTACTGTATCAGATCAGACAGCAATTATGATTGGTTGCCAGCGGTTACAGCATATCATTACTGTTTACTGACTGGTTGCTAGAGGTTACAGCACACATTACGGCTCACTGATTAGTTGCTAGAGGTTACAGCAAATGATTTCTGCTTGTTAATTGGTTGCTAGAGATTACTTTATAGTAATACTGCTCACTGATTGGTTGCTAGAGGTTACAACACATCATCTCCCCACTGCAGAGGGGCATGATATACATATGAATGCTGCCTTTATTTACATACCAATGCCACCGGCCACAGCTATTTACTTATAAATGCCGGTTATTTACATGTAAACACAGGGTCTGCAGGCAAGTCACAATAGGGCAGAGCTGTACACAACTGTACACAATAGGGCAGAGCTGGGCAGAATTAGTACCAGCACTTCACACTGAGATATCGGGACACAGCACAGGACTAAAACTTCAAGGGACAGGGGAATTTTAACTGGGATAGTTGGCAAGTAAGAGGCAGTTGCTTTGGGCCCCACAACAATGACAGGGCCCAGGGCAGCTGCCTCTCTTGCCCTTCCTTAAAGATGGCCCTGCCATGCTGACCCGTGTCCACAGACAAATGCCCCTACAATGGGACGTGAGCATCAGAACTGGAGCACTGGGCCGGGGCGCGTCACTTACCTGGGGAAGAGATGGTACCAGGATACGGTATGGGAAGAAGGCGAGCCGGCGGAGGCAGTGTGATGCTTAAGGTCAGGGGTGTCAAACTGGCGGCCCGCCAGTTGTTGTGGAACTACAAGTCTCATCATGTCTCTGCCTGATGAGGTCAGGTTTGTGACTGTCAGCCTTGCCATGCCTCATGGGACTCGTAGTTTTGCAACAGCTCGAGGGCCGTCAGTTTGATCACCTTTGCTTTAGGTGATGTTCTGCTGGGATGCCTTGGCTCCTGCCATTCATGTGAATGTTACCTGACATGTATCACCTACCTAACCATTGTTGATGACCAAGTACACCCCTTCATGGACACAGTATTCCCTGATGGCAGTGGCCCTCTTTCAGCAAGATAATGCACCCTACCACACTACAAAAATGGTTCAAGAATGGTTTGAGGAACACAACGGATTTGAGGTATTGACTTTGCCTCCAAATTCTCCATATCTCAATCCAATCGATTGTCTGTGGGATGTGCTACAAAAAAAAAAAGAAGTCTGATCCATGGAGGCTCCACCTCCCAACTTACAGGACTTTAAGGATCTGCTAGTGACGGCTTGGTGCCAGATACCACATCAAGCTTTTAGAGCAGGGGTCTCAAACTGGCGGCCCTCCAGCTGTTGCAAAACTACAAGTCCCATGAGGCATTGCAAGGCTGACAGTTACAAACATGACTCCCACAGGCGGAGGAATGATGGGACTTGTAGTTAGGCAACAGCTGGAGGGCCGCCAGTTTGAGAGCCCCCTGCTTTAGAGGTCTAGTGAAGTCCGTGCTGAGATGGGTCCGAATCGGGGGACCTACTAATATTAGGTCGGTGGTCATAATATTATGGCTGTATAAAATAGAGATGGGTTACTCTCAGCAATCTGCTTTGCACCAAGTGCTCTAATTACTTTGCAGTTGATATATATTTATTTAAATCTAATATAGATCAAGAGAAGTCACCTTTATAAAATCATTGCATGCATTGTCCGTGTTAGGAGTATATTCTGGAATATGTTAGAAGTGTATTCTTCACTCACAAACCAACATCGGCTTGGTGCCAGATACCCCAGCATATCTTCAGAGGTCTAAAGGAGTCCATGCCTCAATGGGTCAGGGCTGCATTGGTGGCAAAAGGGGAACCTACTCAATATTAAGTGGGTGGTCATAATGTCATGGCTGACTGGTGTATATGGTAGCGATTGGTTAGTCTCAGCTATCTGCTTTGCACAGAGTGCAATTACTACGCAATTGTTTTATATTTCGATCTTTCAAATCAAATCTGATAAAGATCAGGAGGAATCGCATTTTTAAAACCATTGCATGCATTGTCTGTGTTGGGAGTACATTCTTCACTCACAAACCAACATCAGCTTGGTGCCAGATACCACGGCATACCTTCAGAGGGCTAGTGGAGGCCATAACCAGATGGGTCAGGACTGTTTTGCTTTTAAAAAGGAGACCTACCCAATATTAGGTGGGTGGTCATGTTGTTATAACATCTGTCTAGATTTTTAATTGTTATTTAAAAAAAAAAAAAAAAACACACATCAGGGAGCAATGTACAATTTAATGCAAAAGTAGTACTAAACATTGTCGACCACTAGCTGATACGTCTTGTGAAATCCTCTGCAGCTGGCTACATTCTGTATAACTTCACTCCTCTCTGTGCAAGGCTTTATTAAAGTATACAGAGCATCCAGAAAGTATTCACAGCACTTCACTTTTTCCACAATTTGTTATGTTACAGCCTTATTCCAAAATGGATTAAATTCAGTACTTTCCTCAAAATTCTACAAACAATCCCCCATAATGACAAAGTGAAGGAAGTTTGTTTGAAATCTTTGCAAATTTATTAAAAATAAAAAAGGAAAAAAATCCCATGTACATAAGTATCACAGGCTCCTCCCATGTACACAAGTGTCACAGGCCCCTCCCATGTACACAAGTGTCACAGGCTCCTCCCATGTACACAAGTGTCACAGGCTCCTCCCATGTACACAAGTATCACAGGCTCCTCCCATGTACACAAGTATCACAGGCTCCTCCCATGTACACAGGTATCACAGAATCCTCACATGTACACAGGTATCACAGGCTCCTCCCATGTACACAGGTATCACAGGCTCCTCCCATGTACACAGGTATCACAGGCTCCTCCCATGTACATATGTACATGGGAGGAGCCTGTGATACTTAAGTATCACAGCCTTTGCTCAATACTTTGGTGAAGCTCCTTTGGCACCAATTACAGCCTCAGGTCTTTTTTGAGTATGATGCCACAAGCTTGGCACACCTATTTTTGTGCAGTTTCTCCCATTCTTCTTTGCCGGACCTCTCAAGCTCCATCAGGTAGGATGGGGAGCATCGGTGCACAGCCATTTTCGGATCTCTCTAAAGATGTTCCATCGGGTTCAAATCTGGGCCTCTCTCCTCCTTTATTATCTTGGCTTTGTGCTTAGGGTCGTTGTCCTATTGGAAGATGAACCTTCGCCCCAGTCTGAGGTCCAAAGCGCTCTGGAGCAGGTTTTCTTCAGAGATGTCACTGTACATAGCTGCATTCATCTTTCCCTCCATCCTGAATAGTCTCCCAGTTCCCGTCGCTGAAAAACATCCCCACAGCATGCTGCTGCCACCACCATGCTTCACTGTAGGGATGGTATTGGCCAGGTGATGAGCGGTGCCTGGTTTCCTCCAGACATGACGCTTGCCATTGAGGCCTAAGAGTTCAATCTTTGTTCATTAGACCAGAGAACTTTGTTTCTCATGGTCTGAGAGTCCTTCAGGTGCCTTTTGGCAAACT
Source organism: Lithobates clamitans (assembly GCA_037952925.1). Taxonomy (NCBI): domain Eukaryota; kingdom Metazoa; phylum Chordata; class Amphibia; order Anura; family Ranidae; genus Lithobates; species Lithobates clamitans. The sequence continues at coordinate 350,023 of JBBGZY010002326.1, forward strand.
CCAGGTGGGCTGTCATGTGCCTTTTAGGACTGGCTTCCGTCTGGCCACTCTACCATACAGGCCTGGTGGAGTGCTGCAAAGATGGTTGTTCTTCTGGAAGATCCTCTTCTCTCCACAGAGAAACATTGAAGCTCTGTCAGAGTGACCATCGGGTTCTTGGTCACCTTCCTGACTAAGGCCCTTCCCCCCCCCGATCGCTCAGTTCGGCTGAGTGGCCCGCTCTAGGAAGAGTCCTGGTGGTTCCAAACTTCTTCCATTTATGGATGATGGAGACCTTCAATGCTGCAGAAATGTTTCTGTACCCTTTACCCGATCTGTGCCTCCATACAATCCTGTCTCTGATGGTCTACAGACAATTCCTTGGACTTCATGACTTGGTTTGTGCTCTGACATACACTGTTACCTGTGAGACCTTATATAGACAGGTGTGTGCCTTTCCAAACCATGTCCAATCAACTGAATTTACCACAGGTGGACTCCAATCAAGTTGTAGAAACATCTCAAGGATGATCAGTGGAAACAGGAGGTACCTGAGCTCAATTCTGAGTGTCATGGCAAAGGCTGTGATACTTGTGCTCATGGGAGGAGCCTGTCACACTTGTGTCCATGGGAGGAGCCTGTCACACTTGTGTCCATGGGAGGAGCCTGTCACACTTGTGTCCATGGGAGGAGCCTGTCACACTTGTGTCCATGGGAGGAGCCTGTCACACTTGTGTCCATGGGAGGAGCCTGTCACACTTGTGCTCATGGGATTTTTTCCTTTTAATAATTTTTCAAAGATTTCAAACAAACTTCTTTCATGTTGTCATTATGGGGGATTGTTTGTAGAATTGTGAGGAAAATAATGAATTTAATCCATTTTGGAATAAGGCTGTAACATACCAAAATGTGGAAAAAGTGAAGCATTGTGAATACATTCCGGATGCACAGTATGTAAACGTAAAATCACTAAACTCTCTTATACGCTTTAACACCAGCCCCCTTTACTAAAATAATTCCTGACGATCCTGCCACAAAGGTCCTTGGTAAGCTGCTTCAACTCCGTCCCTGCCTACTTATGGCTCCTATGTTGTCACCCTATTACACAGACTCCTAATAGAGACTTTCAGTGGCCATTTCAACATATATTACATAAGCATGGTATAAAGCAGGCATCACTAAATGAAGGACCATGGGTCCAGATCTGGACCAGGACACAGTTCCATCCGGACCCATGGTCACGCCATTTAGGAGCCAATTCTTATGTGAAGAAGGGCAGGGACTTAGTAGATTATCATCCACTTGCCAACCAACGAGGTACAGGTAACATTGCTAGACTTCAAAAGTATATATATATATCGGGATGATGCCTGAGGTATTCCAGTACCATTTTTGTTTTTTTTTTAGAGCCGGCAGTCGGCTCTTGTAAAAACAATCTTAGTGGCTAACTAGCTGCTGGATTGCTTTTACAAGCAGGGGGAGGGAACAGCCACAACCCCCCCCCCTTCCTCCTCCCCTTGCTTTCCTGGGATCTCCTGTCCCACCGGGAGTCCCGATCGACCAGCCAGGGTTTCTGCTGGCTGGTCACAGAGCCAAACAAAGACTAGATTGGCTTTGTTGGGCTCCATGATAATAGTAACCCGGCAACGATGTCATCACTTCCAGGTTACTCGGATGTATACAACACCAATTTTGAAAAGATCAAAAAGCATTTGATCCCACTGATCTTGGTGTTTTGAATGCTCATAAAAGAGGAGAGATCTGAAGTCTATAAGAGTCATAAAGAGTACCGGTCACATGTCTATTGCTGTCACCAGAAGGTTTATAGTGCTTGTGACAGCAATAAAAGTGATAAAAAAAAATAAAAAAAAAATATCAAGAAGTAAAATTTCTTTTTTTTTTTTTTTTAAGTGCAACCCCCCAATCTGGTTGATCCAGCACATACGCAAATGTCTTACACATGTGAGGAACGTCAGATCATTGCCAGAAATTCTAGCACCAGACCTCCTCTAAATCTAAAGTGGTAACCGGTAAAGCATCGCCTATGGATAGTAAAATTTACGTCTTAGTCACCGTTGCGTGGGTGTACGCCATTTTAAAGCATGTTTGGTATCCGTTAACTCGGTGGAATATCATCTTTAACATTTTACCCAAAATTGGGTTATGTATTTTTTTTTTAATTAAAATTCAGTGAATGTTTTCCAAAAAAAAAAAAATTGTGTTAAAAAAAAACTGCTGCGCAAATAGGGTGCGACGTAGAAAAATTGCAAAACCCACCAATTTATTCTCTAGGGCCTCTGCTTAAAAAATAACAATTATATTATTAATAATAATAATAATAATAATAAAAAATACATATATATACACACACACAGTGGGGACGGAAATTATTCAGACCCCCTTACATTTTTCACTCTTTGTTATATTGCAGCCATTTGCTAAAATCATTTAAGTTCATTTTTTTTCCTCATTAATGTACACACAGCACCCCATATTGTACACACGGCCCCCCATATTGTACACACAGGCCCCCATATTGTACACACGGCCCCCCATATTGTACACACGGCCCCCCATATTGTACACACGGCCCCCCATATTGTACACACGGCCCCCCATATTGTACACACGGCCCCCCATATTGTACACACGGCCCCCCATATTGTACACACAGCACCCCATATTGTACACACAACACCCCATATTGTACACACAACACCCCATATTGTACACACAGCCCCCCATATTGTACACACAGCCCCCCATATTGTACACACAGCCCCCCATATTGTACACACAGCCCCCCATATTGTACACACAGCTCCCCATATTGTACACACAGCGCCCCATATTGTACACACAGCGCCCCATATTGTACACACAGCCCCCCATATTGTACACACAGCCCCCCATATTGTACACACAGCCCCCCATATTGTACACACAGCGCCCCATATTGTACACACAGCTCCCCATATTGTACACACAACACCCCATATTGTACACACAACACCCCATATTGTACACACAGCCCCCCATATTGTACACACAGCGCCCCATATTGTACACACAGCACCCCATATTGTACACACAGCTCCCCATATTGTACACACAGCCCCCCATATTGTACACACAGCACCCCATATTGTACACACAGCTCCCCATATTGTACACACAGCCCCCCATATTGTACACACAGCCCCCATATTGTACACACAGCCCCCCATATTGTACACACAGCTCCCCATATTGTACACACAGCACCCCATATTGTACACACAGCTCCCCATATTGTACACACAGTGCCCCATATTGTACACACAGCTCCCCATATTGTACACACAGCACCCCATATTGTACACACAGCACCCCATATTGTACACACAGCACCCCATATTGTACACACAGCACCCCATATTGACAGAAAAACACAGAATTGTTGACATTTTTTGCAGATTTATTAAAAAAAGAAAAACTGAAATATCACATGGACCTAAGTATTCAGACCCTTTGCTCAGTATTTAGTAGAAGCCCCTTTTGATGAGTCTTTTTGGGAAAGATACAACAAGTTTTTCACATCTGGATTTGGGGATCCTCTGCCATTCCTCCTTGCAGATCCTCTCCAGTTCTGTCAGGGGGGGATGGTAAACGTTGGTGGACAGCCATTTTTAGGTCTCTCCAGAGATGCTCAATTGGGTTTAAGTCAGGGCTCTGGCTGGGCCATTCAAGAACAGTCACAGAGTTGTTGTGAAGCCACTCCTTCGTTATTTTAGCTGTGTGCTTAGGGTCATTGTCTTGTTGGAGGGTAAACCTTCGGCCCAGTCTGAGGTCCTGAGCACTCTGGAGAATGTTTTCGTCCAGGATATCCCTGTATTTGGCCGCATTCATCTTTCCCTCGATAGCAACCAGTCATCCTGTCCCTGCAGCTGAAAAACACCCCCACAGCATGATGCTGCCACCACCATGCTTCACTGTTGGGACTGTATTGGACAGGTGATGAGCAGTGCCTGGTTTTCTCCACACATACTGCTTGAATTAAGGCCAAAAAGTTCTATCTTGGTCTCATCAGACCAGAGAATCTTATTTATCACCATCTTGGAGTCCTTCAGGTGTTTTTTAGAAAACTCCATGCGAGCTTTCATGTGTCTTGCACTGAGGAGAGGCTTCCGTCGGGCCACTCTGCCATAAAGCCCCGACTGGTGGAGGGCTGCAGTGATGGTTGACTTTCTACAACTTTCTCCCATCTCCTGACTGCATCTCTGGAGCTCAGCCACAGTGATCTTTGGGTTCTTCTTTACCTCTCTCACCAAGGCTCTTCTCCCCCGATAGCTCAGTTTGGCCGGTCGGCCAGCTCTAGGAAGGGTTCTGGTCATCCCAAACGTCTTCCATTGAAGGATTATGGAGGCCACTGTTCTCTTAGGAACCTTAAGTGCAGCAGAAATGTTTTTGTAACCTTGGCCAGGTCTGTGCCTTGCCACAATTCTGTCTCTGAGCTCTGTGCCTTGCCACAATCCTGTCTCTGAGCTCTTCAGGCAGTTCCTTTGACCTCATGATTCTCATTTGCTCTGACATGCACTGTGAGCTGTAAGGTCTTATATAGACAGGTGTGTGGCTTTCCTAATCAAGTCCAATCAGTATAATCAAACACAGCTGGACTCAAATGAAGGTGTAGAACCATCTCAAGGATGATCAGAAGAAATGGACAGCACCTGAGTTATATATATGAGTGTCACAGCAAAGGGTCTGAATACTTAGGAGCATGTGATATTTCAGTTTTTCTTTTTTAATAAATCTGCAAAAATGTCAACAATTCTGTGTTTTTCTGTCAATATGGGGTGTTGTGAGTACAATATGGAGTGCTGTGTGTACAATATGGGGTGCTGTGTGTACAATATGGGGTGCTGTGTGTACAATATGGGGGGGCTGTGTGTACAATATGAGGTGCTGTGTGTACAATATGGGGTGCTGTGTGTACAATATGGGGTGCTGTGTGTACAATATGGGGTGCTGTGTGTACAATATGGGGTGCCGTGTGTACAATATGGGGTGCTGTGTGTACATTAATGAGGAAAAAAAATGAACTTAAATGATTTTAGCAAATGGCTGCAATATAACAAAGAGTGAAAAATTTAAGGGGGTCTGAATACTTTCTGTCCCCACTGTATATATGTGTTAAACCAATTCAATATCTATAAAGTGCTAGTGCATAATATACAAACTATGCAACATACTATAAAGTTGCTGATATAAGGTGCAAAATTTTAAAAAAATGTGCAATTATGAATATCAATATTAAAAAAATAAAATACAGATTTTTGTGAATTAATTTTTTTTTTTTTTGTTTACATTTTTTTATAATTTTTTTTTTTTTAAATCGTTATTCATTGATGCACATTTTTTGATGCAAATGTTGAACAATTGGTTCAAACACACATATTTACACCGTTATAATTTGTAGAATTCACCATTTTAGATTGTGAAGTTTTTTGTGTGTGGATTAGCGGTATTCTTATCACTTTGCGCAGTTCACCAATTGTTTTGTTTTTTTTTTTTTACAATTATTGGAAGTAGCAGCTGTTCATTTGAGCACTCATCTGTGAAGCCGTTACTACTTATTACATTGTATCCCTACCTGTCTCCTCCTCAATAATTCCTTGTATTACACAGTCGTGAGCCACTATTGTCACCATGAGGGGGGGGGGGGGGGCACCGGCCCTGTGAAATGCCATGCATGAATGATGCCATTATTACACAATAAAAGAAGAAAAAAAACTGAAAAGTTGTGTAAATGTATTTATTCTCCTTTTTTTTTCTCTTAAATTGATCTGTGCAAAATACCTCTGAGCCCATCGGCCAGCGGCGAGGGTTAGAGACGATGGAGGGCACGGAGCCTACTTGTCTTTGTATTATTGCATGTCAGAGGCGCATGAAGCAGCATCGTTAATCTACCGTGGACATAAAGTAAACTTCAGAATTTCTCTTGGCATAACAGAGATCCCCCCCCCCCCCCCCCCCAAGCCAGAGGGCCGTCCGACGGGAAGCGTCACAGACTCCTCGTCCTCATCCGCTCTCCGAGCCAGGGGGGGAGGGGGGGAGGGGGGGGGGGTCGCTTTATAAAGTAGGGACTGCGCAGGCTGCATTGGAGGGTCAGGACAACGAAACACACAAATAGTTAAATAAATAAAAAAAGGATATTAAAAAAGAAAAAAAAAAATCAGAGTGCATTTGTGTTGCAATATATAAAGTCTTTTGACGTCTCATCACTTACAACTTAATACTGAGGAAAAAAAAAAAAAAAAAACATTCACAAACTTCTTCTTCATGACTCCTTAACACTGCGGGTCTAGCACGATAAAATTTAAAAATATATATATCATATTTATATATATATATATATTTATATCTTTCTGTAACAGCAAATAAGTGATGAAGTGCCAGTAAAGCAATATCAATACAATGTAACAGACGATGTAAAAAGAGAGAAAAAAAAAAAAAGAAGTCACCATGACTTTGTAAGAAGTGCGGAAGGAGCGCTGTGGGCGGACGGCTCGGTACCAGGTCCATGGACAGTAAAATAGAACAGCTTGAAAAATAAGCTGATCGATATTCACTTTCACCTCTCTCATATGAAAGGATGTAAATAAGTCATAAAGAAATATCTCTAGAAAATATTATACTCTCTAGTATAATAGACAGAGGGGGGTGCTGCGAGTGGCGGCGCGGTGAGGCGGCGGCGGCAGCAGCAGGGGGGCGGGGTGGGGCGGTCGCCATAGGGTGCACAGTAGTGATCGATCTCTGGATTTGGCATCTGGGAGGGGTTCAGATGTTGATTCCTTTGACCAGGGAGCTCTCCAGAGTGATGTTGAACTCCTGCAGAGTCTGTAGGACGCGGATGAGCGAGTTGACCAATGTGTGGTCTTTGATTAAAGCTGTGTCCTCATACATTTGTGCTATTACGGGGCAGTCGGCCAGCAAGGCAATCCAGTGGTGCAAATAGTGATCACTAGAAGAAGAAAAAATAAAAGAAAAAATTAGGGAGATTTGCTTTAAAAGGTTCGTCTGTCAATATGTACTCAAGTCTACAAGTTGGAGAGCAAAATACATAAGATATACTATATGGGGCAAAAGAATGTGCACCCCTGACCGTCACACCTATATGAGCTTGTTGGGCATCCCCTTCAAAAGCTATGGCCATTATTATGGAGGGGCCCTGCTCCCCTCATTGCCACTAATATGGAGTTTGCCTCCCCCCTCCATGACCATTAATATGGAGCTGCCCCTCTCTCCCCCTTCGCCATTATTATTAAGGCCCCTCCTCCTCTCATGGCCATTAATATAGTGTTGCCTCCCTATCCCCCATGGCCATTATTATGAAATTATCCCCCTATCC
>JBBGZY010002327.1:0-95785 GCA_037952925.1 Lithobates clamitans
GAGGATGAAGACCACTTCCTACTTCATTGCCCCAAGAACTACCCCCCCCCCCCCCCAAGACTGCTCCCACTTCCCAAACAAACTTAACTGCTTTGGCAATGCTAAAATATTTATAATAGAAAAATTACATAAAAAATCTTGTATTGAAATTACAAAACATTGCATTAATGATATTATCAGGATTGCACAATTGACTATTTAAATCATAAAGTGATAGTCCCCATCTGCTTGCTGTTATTGATTGTGCCGAGCAATGTAGCAGAGGGGGGTATCCAACGCGTTTCAAAATACCACTTCTGAAAAAAAAAAAGGAAGAAAGGAAGGGAGAGAGGGGAGAAAGAAAGAAAGAAAGAAAGAAAGAAAGAAAGAAAGAAAGAAAGAAAGAAAGAAAGAAAGAAAGAAAGAAAGAAAGAAAGAAAGAAAGAAAGAAAACATATAAACATACATACAAAGCCAGTCACAAACTCTGCCCCAAGCTACATCACTAATCTTGTCTCCAAATATCACCCAAATCGACCTCTCCGCTCTTCTCAAGACCTCCTGCTTTCAAGCTCTCTCATCTCCTCCTCCCATGCTCGTCTCCAGGATTTCTCAGAGCCTCTCCCATCCTCTGGAACTCGCTACCTCCATTTATCCGGCTATCCCCTACTCTTGCTACCTTCAGGCGATCCCTGAAAACTCATCTCTTCAGGAAAGCCTATCACATCTCCAACTAATCTCCTACCACTTCCACCAGCCCCACCCTATTAGATTGTAAGCTCTTCTGAGCAGGGCCCTCTTAATCCTCTTGTATTTTATTGTATTATAACTGTATTGTCTCCCTTTTATATTGTAAAGCGCTGCGTAAACTGTTGGCGCTATATAAATCCTGAATAATAATAATAAGAAGAAAGAAAGAAAGAAAGAAAGAAAGAAAGAAAGAAAGAAAGAAAGAAAGAAAGAAAGAAAGAAATGGAAAAATAAAGAGCAAGAGGTGGGGAGACTAAATTTACACTTTGGGGTCTATTGATAAATGTTTTCACTCAAAGTTGCAAGCAACTTCCACTCAGATTTCAAATGAAATGTACAATGCCTCTCTAAGCTCAGACAGAGATCTCCCCACCGGTTGCAGTGAAGGGAGCTGGCGTCAGTGCACCATTCAGTAGTGTAAGAGCATTATCAAAGAGAAGAAAGGGTGCTGCTCACCAACCCAGTGCATTACCAGCGTCGCTCCAGACATGCTCTCCTGACATGTTTCGTCCCGCTCACTGGGACTTGGCTGCAGAGCTGGGAGTGGCCATTAGGTGCGCACCCCTAACATTCCGCCCATCCTGCTATTTATTCAGTTCGGGATTGACTACCTATAGCTTTTTTACAGACAGACCGTGCAGGACATAGAGGTATACAATGGGAAAGGGGCAGCTTTTTAACACATGAACAGTACTTTGCAATGTGCTGGGGGGTGATGGAGAGCGTGGAGGATGGAGGAAAAGATGTAGAGAGGCGACCTAACCCTTTAAGGGTTATTTTTAGCATTTTTTTTTTTTTTTGTTAAATGCGGCTTCCGATTTTTCCCTTCAACTATTTAAAAAGTAGATTCAGCACAATCTCTCCAGAGATCTATTCTAGGCCTCTGTAATAGCGCCGATAATTCTGCATAAAGTCACTCTTGGGAATTGCTGTTGTCCATGTGGGAGGATGTCCATGATTTAACGATAACTTTCCTACTCCAAAAAAAGAGAAGTTACAGGGAAGAAAAAAGAAAAAATCTACAATTCTTCGGCACACACCGGAAAGACACATATTTTAGACAATGTGCACCATTATTTGCAGCGCTGTCCCCCACAAAAAAGTAGAATTGCTTTCTTAGCAGAGAAGATCCTCGTTGCGTTCACAGACATTAGCAAATACTGGTTCTGTTTGAGGGTGATAAAAGCCTCAATGATGGATGTTTCGCTCCCTGCTCTCTATTCTAAGACACCAATCCCACAGTCAGGCAGAATTTATGCTCCAAGTGGGATATATAGTATGAACTGGTAAGAAGCACATCAGACAGAACAGAATGTCATCTGAAATTCTATATCTTCTTCGTCCCCCTTGGTAAATGACTCACTGAAAAGGAGAATCTTTCAGGGAAAGAGAGAGAAAAATAAGATAAAAAAGTATAGAGAACCGCAGCAAACAACAGTAAAAATACACATACTGGGATGATATATGCTGCATCTAGATATCCATTATACAATCCCATAGTGTCGACTTCTGCAAATCACGTATTCTGTGAAGTGTTGAAGATAAGGATACAAAAATAAAATAAAATCTTTTTTTATTTTCTATTTTTTTATTATTTTTATATGTTCTGGAGGTACAAAACTTTCACAAACAAAAATGTATAGCTCACAAATAACTGTTAAAATAAAACTATAAATTATTATTATTATTATTATGGATCTACCCCTACCCACCTCTGAGCACCATCTCTTGGTTCCTACCCCTACCCATCTTTGAGCACCATCCCTTAGTTCCTACTCCTACCCACCTTCGAGCACCACCCCTTACCAAGGGTTCTACCAAGGGGGGAACCAAGGGGTGCAAAGCTTTCACAAACAAAAATGTATAGCTTACAAATAACTGTTAAAATAAAACTATAAATTAATATTATTATTGTCATTATTATTATTCTGGATTTATATAGTCTAAACATTTGCACAGCACTTCACAATATAAAGTTACAATACAATTCAATAAAGGAGGGTTAGGAGGGCTGCAATCTTGTTTGCAACGGAGGGTCAGAGTCACCCCTTGTCTCTGCCCACAACCCACCTTCGAGGACCACCCCATGGTTCCTACCCCTTCCCACCTCCGAGCACCATCCCTTGGTTCCTACCCCTACCTACCTCCAAGCACCAGCCCTTGGTTTGTATCCCTACCCACCTTCGAGCACCACCCCTTGGTTCATATCCTTACCCACCTTCAAGCACCACTCCTTGGTTCATACCCCTACCCACCTCCGAGTACCATCCCTTGGTTCCTACCCCTACCCATCTTTGAGCACCATTCCTTGGTTCCTACCCCTACCCATCTTTGAGCACCATCCCTTGGTTCCTACCCCTACCCACCTCCGAGCACCTTCCCTTGGTTCCTACCCCTACCCATCTTTGAGCACCATCCCTTGGTTCCTACCCCTACCCACCTCCGAGCACCTTCCCTTGGTTCCTACCCCTACCCATCTTCGAGCACCATCCCTTAGTTCCTACTCCTACCCACCTTCAAGCACCAACCCTTGTTTCCTACCAAGGGGGGAATCAAGGGGTACAAAACTTTCACAAACAAAAATGTATAGCTAACAAATAACTGTTAAAATAAAACTATAAATTAATATTATTATTGTCATTATTATTATTCTGGATTTATATAGTCTAAACATTTGCACAGCACTTCACAATATAAAGTTACAATGTAATTCAATAAAGGAGGGTTAGGAGGGCTGCAATCTTGTTTGCAACGGAGGGTAAAGTCATACAAAAGGTAATAACCAGGGCTATTTTCATCGAATAGGTTCAGGAACTCCTCCTTTCGGAGTCACCCCTTGTCTCTGCCCACAACCCACCTTCGAGGACCACCCCATGGTTTCTACCCCTACCCACCTCCAAGCACCAGCCCTTGGTTCCTACCCCTACCCATCTTTGAGCACCATTCCTTTGGTTCCTACTCCTACCCACCTCCGAGCACCATCCCTTGGTTCCTACGCCTACCCATCTCTGAGCACCAGCCCTGGAGTCCTACCCCTACACATTTTTGAGCACCATCCCTTGGTTCCTACCCCTACCCACCTCTAAACACCATCCCTTGGTTCCTACCCATACTCACCTCTGAGCACCATCCCTTGGTTCCTACCCCTACCCACCTCCGAGCACCACCCCTGATTCGTACTCCTACCCACCTTCGAGCACCACCCCTTGGTTCATACCCCTACCCACCTTCAAGCACCACCCCTTGGTTCATACCCCTACCTACCTCTGAGTACCATCCCTTGGTTCCTACCCCTACCCACCTCCGAGCACCACCCCTTGATTCGTACTCCTACCCACCTTCGACCACCACCCCTTGGTTCATACCCCTACCCACCTTCAAGCACCACCCCTTGGTTCATACCCCTACCTACCTCTGAGCACCATTCCTTGGTTCCTACCCCTACCCACCTCTGAGCACCATCTCTTGGTTCCTACCTGTACCCACCTCCAAGCATCATCCCTTGGTTCCTACCCCTACCCACCTCCAAGCACCTTCCCTTGGTTCCTACCCCTACCCACCTCCAAGCACCTTCCCTTGGTTCCTACCCCTACCCATTTTTGAGCACCATCCCTTTATTTCTACTCCTACCCACCTTCGAGCACCACCCCTTGGTTCCCACCCTTACCCTCCTTCAAGCACCACCCCTTGGTTCATACTCCTACCCACCTCCGAGCACCACCCCTTGGTTCCTACCCCTACCCACTTTCCAGCACCACCCCTTGGTTCATACCCCTACCCACCTCCCAGTATCGCCTCTTTTAGGGGATACAAAGCCAAGTAACATTTGTGGTGCTAAGTAATTTGTATGGGATTTGTCAATGATAACAAGAAAAGCAGTAAAATAGATCCCTTGCAGCCAGCAACAATAGACTCCCCCCCGTTACATTAACAACAGATCCCCCAAGCAACAATGGAACTCTTTCAACAATATACCCCCCCAGCAAAAATAGACCCCCAGCAGCAGATATCCCCACAGGCAGCATCAATAGACCCACCATCTGCCAGCAACAATAGACCCCTCAACAGTGGATCCCTCCTAGCAATAACTGACCCCCCAGCAACATAAGACCCACCCCCAGCAACAATAGACCCCCCTCATAAGCACCAGATCCCCCAAACAATAATGGACCACTTCCAACAATAGACCCCTGGCAGAAATAACAGATCTCCCCACAGCCAGCATCAATAGACCCTCCAGCAGTCAGCAACAATAGACTCCTCCCTTAACAGTGGATCCCTCCTAGCAAGAACTGACCCCCAGAAACATAAGACCCAGCCCCAGCAACAATAAATCCCCTACCAGCAGCAATAGACCCCCTCTGCAAAAATAGATCCCCTTCAGTGACAATAGATCCCCAGCAGCCAGTACCAACAGACCTTGCAGCACACCCCAGCACCCCTTGCCATCACATACATTCAGTGCTGGAGGTGCCAGAACTGCGTTCCCCGCGTTCCTGCTGAAAAAAAGCCTTCAATAATTGTAACAAACTGGACCATGCTACATTGGGTTTTTTCCCTTCCTCTGAATCAATACAAATACATTATATTGCTTATAGCAGTGAATGACATTGCTATAAGCAAGCATTTTACTGAATGAAACTGATTCGTTTTTGTTTTGCTGTGATTAGCTGTGATTGGTCAAAACTAATCACATGGTACAGATGGGCCGGGATTGGCCCTGTCTGTACCATGTGATCATATTGATCAATTACAGCCAGCAACACAATTGATGGCATTAAAGGAAGCCATCGACTGCGTACTGATTGGTCACAGAGGTCACCTGGTACCAGCAGCGAGCCGGTGCGCTGATCAGTCATCTGAAAATTGGCCTGGGCACGAGGGGGGTAAAAGTGTCCGGTATTGAAGGGTTAAATAAACTTTCAGTATGCTTATTTACTATTTCCATTTTTATGTTAATGAGCAGGGGCATGTGGCTTGGTAGGGTTTAGCGGTGGGTGGGGGTGGAGTACAAGCTTGTCGTCCCTGCTTTCCTGGCCAGCTGGACTGCTCAGATAAGGGTCTGGTATGGATTTTTAAGGGAACTCCAAGCGGGTGCAGGGTTGGGTGCTGTAACCAAAATACCAGTCTCTGAAGCCAGCCATAGATGGCTAACACGGGAGTACGAACCGGCTGAGATTTGAACCATGCCTAGGCAGAATGAATGTATCCAAGTTGATCAATCAATCAACTTGAATACAACCAGCCAAAGGCGGTCCATCCATTAGGGGTACACGGGCACCGCTCCCCCTATCTATGCGTTCGGCGCCCTGATCTACATACAGGGCGAAGCACCATGGATTCCAATGAGGGGCAGGGTAGGGAGGGGTTTTTTTAAGCACGTGATTAGAGCCAGAGGCTCTAATAGGCTTCAAAAAAAGGGTGAGCACTGCGCCCCAATCCCACCCAGTTGTGTGAGATAGCAAATGAATATTTGCTATTTTTCACACTAAATCTCCTCCCCGCCAATCAGGAAGCGAATCTTGAGACCTGTTTCCCGATTGGCCAAAAGGTCAGGCGATACTATTGGATGCCTGACGCTTAGGAAGAAGGAGAGTGGAGACGCACGGCGGAAGCCGCTGGAGGAGCGGACACCGGAGCTGCTGCTTGCACTTCGGCACCTAAATGAGTCCCCTCCTCTGTGCTGGAGGGGACACCGGAGCCGCTGCTCGCACCTCGCCACCTAGATGGGGCCCGCCGGCTGTGCTGGAGGGGACACCAGAGCCGCTGCTCGCACCTCGCCACCTAGATGGGGCCCGCCCACTGTGCTGGAGGGGACACCGGAGCCGCTGCTTGCCCCTCGCCACCTAGATGGGGCCCGCCTGCTGTGCTGGAGGGGACACTGGAGCCGTTGCTCGCACCTCGCCACCTAGATGGGGCCCGCCCGCTGTGCTGGAGGGGACACTGGAGCCGCTGCTCGCATCTCGCCACCTAGATGGGGCCCGCCCTCTGTGCTGGAGGGGACACCGGAGCCGCTGCTCGCACCTCGCCACCTAGATGGGGCCCGCCCTCTGTGCTGGAGGGGACACCGGAGCCGCTGCTCGCACCTCGCCACCTAGATGGGGCCCGCCCTCTGTGCTGGAGGGGACACCAGAGCCGCTGCTCGCACCTCGCCACCTAGATGGGGCCCGCCCTCTGTGCTGGAGGGGACAGCGGAGCCGCTGCTCGCACCTCGCCACCTTGATGGGGCCCGCCCTCTGTGCTGGAGGGGACAGCGGAGCCGCTGCTCGCACCTCGCCACCTTGATGGGGCCCGCCCTCTGTGCTGGAGGGGACACCGGAGCCGCTGCTCGCATCTCGCCACCTAGATGGGGCCCGCCCGCTGTGCTGAAGGGGACACCGGAGCCGCTGCTCGCATCTCGCCACCTAGATGGGGCCCGCCCTCTGTGCTGGAGGGGACACCGGAGCCGCTGCTCGCATCTCGCCACCTAGATGGGGCCCGCCCTCTGTGCTGGAGGGGACACCGGAGCCGCTGCTCGCATCTCGCCACCTAGATGGGGCCCGCCCGCTGTGCTGGAGGGGACACCGGAGCCGCTGCTCGCATCTCGCCACCTAGATGGGGCCCGCCCTCTGTGCTGGAGGAGACACTGGAGCCGCTGCTCGCATTTCGCCACCTAGATGGGGCCCGCCCTCTGTGCTGGAGGGGACACCAGAGCCGCTGCTCGCACCTCGCCACCTAGATGGGGCCCGCCCTCTGTGCTGGAGGGGACACCGGAGCCGCTGCTCGCATCTCGCCACCTAGATGGGGCCCGCCCTCTGTGCTGGAGGGGACACTGGAGCCGCTGCTCGCATTTCGCCACCTAGATGGGGCCCGCCCTCTGTGCTGGAGGGGACACCGGAGCCGCTGCTCGCACCTCGCCACCTAGATGGGGCCCGCCCGCTGTGCTGAAAGGGACACCAGAGCCGCTGCTCGCACCTCGCCACCTAGATGGGGCCCGCCCTCTGTGCTGGAGGGGACACCGGAGCCGCTGCCCACACCCCGCTACCTACATGGGGTAAGGACCGACTGGTAGACAGCAGGGGGATTTGCTAGTGCCGCCCTGTCAGCCGCCCCCAGGGTGGGTAGTGTCACGCCGCACAAGGGGGGTTGTTTGCTGCCCCCCAAAGATAAACCCACCAGCCCCCACTGCAGCCAGCCTGCCTGGTTGTACATGCAATTATTGCCAATGGCTGTTATAGCGATTAGCAATAATCACTGTGTTCTCCCGGCAGGGAACAGCTCCCCCCCCCCCCCACCCCGCAGGTAGAACACAATGGCTCCACGAGAGGCATTCCCCTGTGAACACTGTCTGTGTTGATGGGGGAATTGAGCTAGATTTGCTCCGTCTATGGGCAGCCTTAGTTGCTTGTGAACCTCCTAAATAGAATCATTGGAGGGAGTTAGACCAGTTGAAGTGCCCCCTGGAATGGGGCGGTGCCACCCAAATGCTGACCATACAATAACAGCGATTTGTAGGCAACTTCAACCAACTTTGGATCTCTCATACACTCAAAAGTGATTGAAAGAACAAAAGGCAACCTGCTAATAATAAATCTGATTGACCTTGCAAACATCGATCAGATTTATGCATTGAAATAAAATTCAATACATTGAAAAAACATTCTCCATAAAAACAGAAATCGATCAAAAACAAAAGCATCGATCGGTAATGTTATAGAAAAGGGTCAATATTTCCCCATGTTCAAACGGGACTTCTTTAACTCGATTGGCCAATGCTCAATCAAAAACAGGGAATTTTCCTTTTGATCTTTCTTTAAATCTGATGAGAAAATAAATCAATATTTGGATTGAATGATTGGCTTTTCATTTGCACGGTCATTTTAATGAGCTCCAAAAAGGAGATTGCTGCATACAGAGATTTTAAACTAGCAAAAAGGACATTTATAGACTGCCGACCAATATACACTATATTACCAAAAGTATTGGGACACCTGCCTTTACACGCACATGATCTTTAATGGCATCCCAGTCTTATGCCTCGTACACACGATCGGACTTTCCGACAACAAAACCGTGGACTTTTGTTCGAAGGTTGTTGGCTCCAATTTGTCTTGCATACACACGGTCACACAAATGTTGGCCAACAATTACGAACGTAGTGACGTACTAGACGTACGTGATATCTCCATTACGAACGATAGCTTTACAAGACCGAGCGCTTCCGGCTCTTACTTGATCCCGCGCATGAGTGGACTTTTGTGCGACGGACTTGTGTACACACGATCGGAAAGTCTGACAACAAACATTTGTTGACGGAAAATTTAAGAACCTGCTAGCCAATATTTGTTGGCGGAAAGTCCGACAACAAATGTCTGATGCAGCATACACACGGTCGGACTTTCTACGAACAAGTTCACATCCAACATTTCCTGTCGGAAAACACGATCGTGTGTATGGGGCATTAGTCCGTAGGGTTCAATATTGCGTTGGCTCTGCCCTTTTCAGCTATAAAAGCTTCAACTCTTCTGGGAAGGCCGTCCACAAGGTTTAGGAGTGTGTCTTTGGGAACGTTTGACCATTCTTCCAGAAGCACATTTGTGAGGTCAGACACTGATGTTGGACGAGAAGATGTTCTATTGTTCAGGTCCGGACTCTGTGCAGGTCAGTCAAGTTCCTCCACCCCAAACTCGCTCATCCATGTCTTTATGGACCTTGCTTTGTGCACTGGTCCAAATCATTTGGTGGAGGGGGGATTATGGTGTGGGGGTTTCTTTTCAGGGGTTGGGCTTGGCCCCTTAGTTCCAGTGAAGGGAACTCTTAAGGCGTAAGAATACCAAGACATTTTGGACAATTTCATCCTCCCAACTTTGTGGGAACAGTTTGGGGATGGCCCTTTCATGTTCCAACATGACTGCGCACCAGTGCACAAAGCAAGGTCCATAAAGACATGGATGAATGAGTTTGGGGTGGAGGAAATTGACTGGCCTGCACAGAGTCCTGACCTCAACCCCATAGAACACCTTTGGGATGAATTCGAGTGGAGACTGCGAGCCAGGCCTTCTCATCCAACATCAATGCCTGATCTCACAAATGCGCTTCTGGAAGAATGGTCAAACCTTCCCATAGACACAGTCCTAAACCTTGTGGACAGGCTTCCCAGAAGAATTAAAGCTCATATAGCTGTAAAGGGTGGCCCAACGCAATATTGAACCCTACGGACTGAGACTGGGATGCCTTTAAAGTTCATGTGCGTGTAAAGGCAGGCGTCCCAATACTTTTGGTAATATAGTGTACGTGTCTGAGTTTTAATAAAGAGTCGTTCCTTTGGTTTTTACCTCAACATCTTGTCTGTGTATGATGCTTGAGGTAAAAGAGCCGGTATTAGCTCTCGGCCTGATGGAAGGGCTTGGAGAGCAGGAGGCACCGTTTGGCGGAATGGTACCCAGGCGGAGTGCCAGGCGGTCTGTCACATTTATACAATTCTTCATTTGTAGGGAAGGAGCACCACAAGTCTATAAATGGTCCTGTACAGATGTAATAATCTTGATAAAATGTCATTAAGTACCAGCAACACGTTTCAAAGGGCTCACAAATCCCCCTTCATCAGGGTTCAGAAACAGGACAACGTAAAACAATATCAATAGATACATCTAGATAAACATTCTAGATTGAGGGGGGATTTCATATTTTGTAAGGCTGAATAAAGACACCCGTCTACCCAGTTCAACCTGTCTAGGTGTGTGTATGTGGGCGTGTACTTTTTCCCAGAAACGCATCGGTTGTACCTAATGATATTTTATAAAGATTAATACATTTTTACTGGACCATTTATAGTCTTGTGGTGCTCTCAGCATTCCCAATTTCATTGGATCATTCCGGGGATCCATTGGGCTAACCAGTATTTCAAAGACGTGTCTCTCCAGACCAGTATTTGCACCAGATCACACTTATCTTTGGGTATAGCACTCCTCCAACACCTAGAAAAAACAAAGAACCCCCCTAAAGCGGGGCTTTATTGCAGCCAATGATATATAATTCAGAAACCGTAATAGGAATGGTCAAATTTGAATTTTATTAGTACAAAAGATTAAAAAATTTAATGACTTCTGAGTCAAGACATGAACTGTAATACAAAAATTTGTTAAAAAGGTCGGCAACAATGTATGGTACAGTACAATACATCCAAAGCAACAGGATCAAGTTTACTGATTGTGTTCTGACGCGTTTCGACCTTAAGTGGTCTTCTTCAGAGGACAGATGACTGACAACTGCAGAAAGTGTAAACGTATATCAACATTTTTTCAAAGCAACACAGATTGAAATAAAAGGAAAAGAAAAATAACAATAATAGTGATAAATACATTACATCCATGTATATACATAAATGTCTCTGTATATTATATAATTACCGGTCAAGTTGCTTTTTATGGTTGGACATGATGTAAGGGAATTATCCCCTCTCCCCTTCCTTCCTCTGCCCTTCAACACCTATTTTAAAATGTAAAATAACGTAAATGTATTTTATTGGGATTTTATGTGATAGACCAGTGATGGCGAACCTTGGCACCCCAGACGTTTTGGAACTACATTTCCAAGGTTTTCAACATTTTTTACAAATAAATATGTGAAAAGTATGGGGGGGGGGGGCATTTGTATTCAGCTCCCTTTACTCTGATAGCTCTAACTAAAATCTAGTGGAACTAATTGCCTTTAGAAGTTGCCTAATTAGTAAATAGAGTCCACCTGTGTGTAATTTATTTCAGTATAAATACAGCTGTTCTGTGAGGTTTGTTAGAGAACCTTAGTGAACAAACAGCATCATGAAGGCCAAGGAACACACCAGACAGGTCAGGGATAAAGCTGTGGAGAAGTATAAAGCAGGGTTAGGTTATAAAGAAATCTCCCAAGCTTTGAACATCTCACGGAGCTCTGTACACAACTGCAAACCTACCAAGACATGGCCGTCCACCTAAACTTACCGGCCGGGCAAGGAGAACATTCATCAGAGAAGAGCCAAGAGGTCCATGGTAACTCTGGAGGAGCTGCAGAGATCCACAGCTCAGGTGGGAGAATCTGTCCACAGGACAACTATTAGTCGTGTTCTCCACAAATCTGACCTTTATGGAAGAGTGACAAGAAGAAAGACATTGGTGAAAGAAAGTCATAAGAAGTCCTGTTTGTAGTTTGTGAGAAGCCATGTGGAGGACACAGCAAACATGTGGAAGAAGGTGATCTGGTCAGATGAGACTAAAATGTAACTTTTTGGCCTAAAAGCAAAACGCTATATGTGGTGGAAAACTAACACTGCACATCACCCTGAACACACCATCTCCACCGTGAAACATGGTGGTGGCAGCATCATGTGGTGGGGATGCTTTTCTTCAGCAGGGACAGGGAATCTGGTCAGAGTTGATGGGAAGATGGATGGAGCCAAATACAGGGCAATCTTAGAAGAAAACCTGTTAGTATGCAAAAGACTTGAGACTGGGGTGGAGGTTCACCTTCCAGCAGGACAACGACCCGAAACATACAGCCAGAGCTACAATGGAATGGTTTAGATCAAAGCATATTCATGTGTTAGAATGGCCCAGTCAAAGTCCAGACCTATATCCAATTGAGAATCTGTGGCAAGACTTGAAAATTGTTGTTCACAGACGTTCTCCATCCAATCTGACAGAGCTTAAGATATTTTGCAAAGAAGAAGAATGGGCAAAAATGTCCCTCTCTAGATGTGCAAAGCTGGTAGAGACACCCCCAAAAAGACTTGCAGCTGTAATTGCAGTAAAAGGCGGTTCTACAAAGTATTGACTCCGGGGGGCGCCATATAAATGCCCCCCAACACACTTTTCACATATTTATTTGTAAAACAAAATAAAAACAATTTATCATTTTCCTTCTACTTCACAATTATGAGCCACTTTGTGTTGGTCTTTCACATAAAATCCTAATAAAATACATTTACGTTTTTGGTTGTAACATGACAAAATGTGGAACATTTCAAGGGGTATGAATACTTTTTCAAGGCACTGTATAATGTTTGGGGGCTCTAAGTAATTTTCTAGCAAAAAAATACAAATTTAAACTTGTAAACAACAAACGTGAGAAAAAGGCCTGGTCCTTAACTGGTTAAGCCTCATTTTGATCCATTTGCTTTTTTTTTCATTGTGGCCATTGATGGTCAGAGGAGATCAAACAATAGAGACCACCCCCACCCCCCCCCACCCCCCACATCACCAACGCATAAGAAAAATGACCAAGGACACAGAAATCTCGTCAATTCCAATCAGATCTCAAGTTGATGGAAAAGTAATAAGCACAATAAATTAAAAAAATGTTTTTTTTTGGTTGGTTGGTCCTCTGTTGGTGGTGGCCCCTTCGGGAGATTCAAGGCGGTAGGTCCCCTCTCCAGCATTGGCAATTGCTGCTAACTGTTATTAATTTTTCTTTGTATATAATGTCATTAATTTTGCTGTCCTTTTCATACTCATTATGTTTTGCCTTTTTTTTTTTTGTGTATTTTTATACAGTTCAAAGACACTTTGTAATTCGTATATACCCCTGATGAAGCTATTAGGCGAAACATGTCGGGTTAATATACGAACTCGAATTTTCCTGTCTCAGTTCGAGCATCAGCCTTATGACCACGTCCACCGGGAAACGTTGAACATTATTGAACATTTGGCTCCGTTTGGTTTTTAACTATAATCCCATTAACAAGGAGAGTGTTTCACCGCTCAGGTGGATCCAAAGCCAGGTGTAAAGTTAATGTGAAGCCTTCAGAGTTGAAGAGTCCCAGGTGCTGGCTAAATGCTGAATAGAGCAAGGAATTGGATAGAAAAATCTGGATGCCGCACACCGGATGAAGTAGAAAACTTGTCTTTATTGTAGAAATGGGACCATCAAAAGTACAAGACAATCATGCAAGGTGTACAGGGTCAGCTGACGCGTTTCACACTCGGAACTGAGTGCTTACTCATAGCTATGAGTAAGCACTCAGTTCCGAGTGTGAAACGCGTCAGCTGACCCTGTACATCTTGCATGATTGTCTTGTACTTTTGATGGTCCCATTTCTACAATAAAGACAAGTTTTCTACTTCATCCGGTGTGCGGCATCCAGATTTTTCTATCCAATACCTTATAATCCCATTAAACTTATATCTTTTTTTATATATTGGTTTCCGTTATTATTTGTAAGCAGCACCGTAAAAAATCCCCTCCTCCTTTCCCACTTGCAATACCTAACAATTTGGGATGAGGTGCCAACGCTTTGGGTGTTTTTCCTTCAGTCGGACATCCATAGAATGAATAAGCACAATCAGGGGTGGACTGATAACTCATGGGGTCCCCCCAGGCAATAGGAGATTATGGGGACCCCCAGGCAATCAGAGATTATGGGGCCACACAGTAT
Source organism: Lithobates clamitans (assembly GCA_037952925.1). Lineage (NCBI taxonomy): Eukaryota > Metazoa > Chordata > Amphibia > Anura > Ranidae > Lithobates > Lithobates clamitans. Next base: position 14,117 of record JBBGZY010002327.1, read on the forward strand.
ACACACACACAGTATACAATCACACAGTATACACAGACAGATGTAAAAAAAAAACACAGATTTATACATACTGTCCCTGGTTTTACTGAGGCTGGCAACCCTGATGGGGCCCCCTAGTGGCCCAGGGCCCCCGGGCAGTGCCCGAGTGGCTCAATGGTCAGTCTGCCCCTGAGCACAATGTTAACTGACTGCTCCTTGATCAATTTTTTTTTAGTTTGAAATTTGATTTAAAAAAAAAATGTAGATGACCAATCAAAAAAAAACAAAAACAAAAAAAAACAGTAATTTTAGCTCTGATCAAACATTCCGATTGAACTTAAGCAATGGTCATACTAACTAAAAAAAAAAATATCGATGCCTCTATGTTAGCGTAAGCCATCCCTCCTCCATTGCCAGAGATCAAGGGCTCGGGGGTCCAGATTAGCACCTTAGAAATCAGTCAGTGGCTCTACTGATAAGAAATCCCAGCATATAGTCTTGCTGACACAGTCAGTCTAAGCAGACCTCTCTAGAATAAAGAGTTTAGCGCTGTCCTGACATTTGACCCCTCCGGGAAGAGGTAAGTGGAGCAGGTTATTGGAAGCTTTAATTAGAGATTGCACAGACAACGGCGAAAGCTTTCGGGTGCCAAGGTCATAATCTGATGAGATTCGATGTGTGTGTTATGTGACGGGCGGCCGAAGGTGCAGCCAAATCTATCTTCCCAAACGCCTTTTTTTTTTTCATTACGGAAGAGATTTAGCCGGGCCGCGCTTCATAAGAAGGATGGCTTATGGAAAAGGGGGGAGCGGACTTCCTTTATAAAGCCGTAAAGGGAAAACAACATAAAACAGTTTCACAGGGCGACCAATCAGACGTAGGCTTGCATTTTCAGCCCTACGCATACAGCGCATGCGGAAAGTATTCGCAGCGCTTCACTTTTTTCCACATTTTGTGATGTTGCAGCCTTATTCCCAAATGGATTAAATTCATGATGTTCCTCAAAATTCTACAAACAATCCCCCATAATGACAACGTGAAAGAAGTTTGAAATCTTTGCAAATTTATTGAAAATAAAAAAAGAAATATCCTATGTACAGAAGTATTCACAGCCTTTGCCATGACACTCAAAATTGAGCTCAGGTGCCTCCTGTTTCCACTGATCATCCTTGAGATGATCCACCTGTGGTAAATTTAGCTGATTGGACATGATTTGGAAAGGCACACACCTGTCTATAGAAGGTCCCACGGGTAACAGTGCCTGTCAGAGCACAAACCAAGCCATGAATCCAAGGAATTGTCTGTAGACCTCTGAGATATCATTGTATGGAGGCACAGAAGGGTACAGAAAAATGTCTGCAGCATTGAAGGTCCCAATGAGCACAGTGGCCTCCATCATCCATAAATGGAAGAAGTTTGAAACCACCAGGACTCTTCCTAGAGCGGGCCGCCCCGGCCAAACTGAGTGATCGGGGGAGAAGGGCCTTAGTCAGGGAGGTGACCAAGAACCTGATGGTCACTCTGACAGAGCTCCAATGTTTCTCTATGGAGAAAGGAGAACCTTCCAGAAGAACAACCATCACTGCAGCTCTCACCAATCAGGCCTGTATAGTAGAGTGGCCAGACGGAAGCCACTCCTCAGTAAAAGGCACATGACAGCCTGCATGGAGTTTGCCAAAAGGCACCTGAAGGGCCGTCAGACCATGAGAAACAAAATTCTCTGGTCTGATGAAACAAAGATTGAACTTATCGGCCTGAATGGCAAGCGTCATGTCTGGAGGGAACCAGGCCCCGCTCATCACCTGGCCAATACCATCCCTACAGTGAAGCATGGTGGTGGCAGCATCATGCTGTGGGGATGTTTTCCAGTGGCAGGAACTGGGAGACTAGTCGGGATGGAGGGAAAGATGAATGAAGCAATGTACAGAGACATCCTTGATGAAAACCTGCTCCAGAGCACTCTGGACCTCACACTGGGGCGAAGGTTCATCTTCCAACAGGACAACGACCCTAACCACACAGCCAAGATAACAAAGTGTAGCACTAACTCACGGTGGAGCTGCTGGTTTAAGCGGGTCTGTTACCTTCACTTTGCTTCCCTCTGTTTCACCGGCACCGGTCTAGGGGTTCCGTTGAGTTTACTGCTGGATGACACACACACCAACACTGGAGTACGTTTTCAATGCTTTATTAAACAGTCAAACTTTAGGAAAAAGCAGGAAAGAGGCGGAAAAGGAAACTTTCAGGAGAAACTCAAATATCTTCTTACAAGATCTAGGCGACAAATGTCCCGGTAGAATTCAGATAATTATGTGGAATGTGTTCCTGTCAGGGACATGTCAGGGGTCATCAGGCTAACTTGCGTGAACGTAGGTGCACGAGAGGATTTTCTAGAGCAGTTCAGCTGAATTCCCCACTGGGGGGCGCTGGCGCGCTCCCGCGCGCGCCCGTTCGCGCGTTCGCTGGTGCGCGCGCCCGTTCGTGCTAGCGCTGTTTGGCGCCAAAGTCCCTTTAAAAAGGTGTCAGTTACTCCCATCAGGTGCTGTTCGTCTGCAGCTCTGCACCTGAGTTTCTGTATCCTGCCTGTTGTTGTTATTATCATTGACCCGGCTCCGTCTGACTATTCCGCAAACCCGACCCGGCCTGCCTGACCTTGCTGATATCTTGTTACCTGTTGCCGACCACCTGCCTGCCTGACTATTCTGTGATCATCCCTTCTGCCATATACCTGCCTGATCTCCTGCCAACACGGACTGTCTGACTCTGCTGTGCTTGTGTCCTGTGACGCTGCTCATCACCTGTTCTTCCAGCTCGAGGTTCTGCTGCTGCTACATCCTCCACCTGCCTGCTAACGGATCCGCTTCTGCTTGCCTGCATCCGCATTACAGTCACCTCGGAGGAAGTCTTCTCAATTCCTGCATTGGCCGTCGCAAGAAGTCGCATCAGGCACTCCTACCCACTGTGCTCAGGAGACCACTGTTCCCACTCCAGTGGCTCCTGAACCAGCGCTTAAGAGAGGTCTCCTTCTACCAGTCGGGCTCAACTATCAGGTACCTAACAGTACGAACAGCCATGACTGAGCCCGCAGGAGAGGCCTCTCCTATCAAGGAGATCTGTACACACTTAGCGGCACTCACACAAGCCGTAAAGACTTTGCAAGATAGTTATACCAGACTGGAAGGTCAAGTCCTGAACCTTAGTGGCCCAGGAGGCGCATCCCCTGCCTCAGCAGCAGCTCCAGCACAAGCTGCTGTATCTCCTTCTGTGGTTATGCTTCCACCCGAACCGAGGGTCCCCATCCCTGAAAGGTTCTCCGGAGACCGCACGAAATTCCTGGCTTTCCGCAGCACCTGTCAGTTATACTTTGCTTTACAGCCACGGACTTTTTCTTTGGAGGCTACTAAAGTAGGATTTGTGATATCCCTCCTGCAAGGAGAGCCGCAGACCTGGGCTCATCGCCTGCTTGAAACTAACCCGGTGCAGGTCCAGTCCCTGACCTCTTTCTTTGAAACCATGGCTCAGTTGTATGAGGATCCTCAGCGGACTGCCACCGCTGAGTCAGCTTTGTTCGCGCTCTAGCAAGGCCGCAGACCGGCCGAGGACTATGTCACGGACTTTCGACGCTGGAGCGCGGACACACAATGGAACAATGCAGCATTACGCCATCAATTTCGCATGGGGTTATCAGAAAGCCTCAAGGATGAGCTTGCACGGGTAGGAATGCCAGATACCCTTGAAGAACTCATCGCCTTAACAATTCAGATCGACCGACGCCTTCATGAACGTCGGTCTGAACGATCCTCCCAGCAAACGCGCCCCATGTAGATGACTGCAAAAGTTCCGATGCCTACCTCCCGATACCTACCTTCTACTCACTCTAACCCGGCCACTTCTACACTTGATGTTCCTGAACCCATGCAGCTGGGACTACTGCGTTCTACTCTATCCCCAGAAGAGCGGGCACGCAGACGCCAGCTGAACCTCTGCCTTTACTGTGGTGGAACAGGCCACTATGTGAACAACTGTCCGGTCAAGATCCGTAAGTGTGTTTCCTCTACTCCGACCAGTCTTTCCACATTAACCGCCAATGCCACTCAACTTGCTCTCCCTCTCTCGTTACAGCTCCAGGGAAGAACCATCCGGATCAACGCCATCATTGATTCTGGGGCTTGCAGCTGCTTTATTGACTCTGCCTTTGCTGCTCAACAAAATCTTCCCCTAAAAGACAAAACACACAGACTTTCAGTTTTTCTGGCCGATGGGTCCCACATAAAATCAGGACAAGTCTCTCAAGAAACCCTTCCATTGTCTGCCACCTGTTCATCTCACCATAAGGAAATCCTGATTCTGGACGTCATCTCCTCTCCTCTGTTCCCGATCATTTTGGGCATGCCCTGGCTTCAGGCCCATAATCCTCACGTTAATTGGACTACCGGTGAAATCAAGTTTTTGTCACCCTATTGTCAGAAACATTGTTTACCTGAAACCTCCAAACCGGCTGCCACCTTACTCTGCATGGATCTGGATCCAGATCAGCTCCAAACCATACCAGAAGCTTACCACGAATTTGCAGATGTATTCAGCAAGAAGGGAGCAGACTCCCTGCCACCCCATCGCCCCTATGATTGCCCAATTGAGCTGCTCCCTGGGGCCGAGATTCTCTTCGGGCGCATCTTTCCACTATCTGAAAAGGAACAGGAGGCACTTAAACTTTATGTTAATGAAAACCTCGAAAACCTTTATTCGACCTTCTACCTCCCCAGCTGGGGCTGGAATATTTTTTGTTTCCAAAAAGGATCAGACTCTTCGTCCATGTGTGGACTATCGGGACTTGAATAAGGTCACAGTTAAAAACCGTTACCCGTTGCCCCTGATACCTGAATTATTTCAGAAGTTGAGGTCTGCCATTATTTTCACCAAGTTGGATCTAAGAGGGGCCTACAACCTGGTCCGCATTCGGGCCGGGGATGAATGGAAGACGGCTTTCCGGACCCGTTTCGGACACTATGAGTACTTGGTCATGCCCTTCGGCCTATGCAATGCCCCTGCGACATTTCAGCATCTGGTCAATGATGTATTCAGAGATTTCCTGGACATCTTTGTGATAGTTTATTTGGATGACATTTTAATTTTTTCCAATTCCCTTAATCAACATCGGGAACATGTTCGCAAAGTCCTGGGCCGTCTTCGCTTACACGGACTGTATGCCAAAGCAGAGAAATGCGAATTCGAACAAAGTAACATCCAGTTTTTGGGGCTAGTGATCTCTCCTACCGGCATTAAAATGGATCCTCAAAAAGTGTCCGCTGTGCTAGATTGGCCAGCTCCTCTGGACAAGAAGGGCGTGCAGCGTTTCATCGGATTCGCAAATTTCTATAGAAAATTTATTAAAGGATTTTCTGCCATTATTTCACCCATTACACAACTAACTAAGCAGAACTGTCGCTTTCACTGGAGCTCAGAGGCTCAGGAGGCCTTTGAAGAATTGAAAAGACGTTTTACTTCAGCTCCAATTCTCAGCCATCCTGACCCATCCCTACCTTTTATTCTGGAGGTGGATGCTTCCGAAGTGGCCGTGGGCGCAGTCATCTCTCAGCGACAGGGTAACAAAGATCTGATGCATCCTGTGGGATTTTTCTCCAGGAAACTCTCGTCGGCTGAGCGAAATTATGATGTGGGTGACCGGGAATTACTGGCCATCAAGGCAGCACTAGAAGAGTGGAGGTATCTGTTAGAGGGTGCAGTCCATCCGGTTTTAATATATACTGATCACAAGAACCTCGAATATTTAAGATCTGCTAAGAGACTGAAACCTCGACAAGCCCGATGGGCCCTATTTTTCACACGTTTCTGTTTTCATATTACTTACCGGCCAGGAACCAAGAATGTAAAACCAGACGCGCTATCGCGCATGTTTGATCATCCCAAAGAACCTTCTGTACCCGACACCATTCTGCCAGCGAACAGTTTCTTACTCCTCCAGACGGACATCCTGTCCTTGATCAGAGAAGCGTCACCAGAACCTTCTAGTCTTCAGGGACTCCCTTTAGCATCTCGAGATGGGTTACTATGGAAAGGAAGTCAAATATTCGTGCCAGAAGATATCCGTGTCAAGGTGCTGACTTTGTTGCATGATCACCCACTTGCAGGACATTTTGGGGTTCGTAAGACCCTTGAACTCGTGCCACGCACGTTCTGGTGGCCCAACATGAAAGAATTTTGCAGGAAGTACGTCAGCTCTTGTTCTGTCTGCATTTAAAATAAAACCTCCAGGAACCGAGCTTGGGGACTGTTGAGGCCGTTACCCATTCCAGATAGGCCGTGGAGGATGATAGCAATGGACTTTATTGTTGAATTGCCATGCTCAGAAGGATGTTCGGCGATCTTTGTGGTCGTCGATCGTCTGTCCAAGATGGCCCACTTCTTGCCCCTAAAGGGGACACCTTCTGCTGTAGAGACGGCCCGTGTGTTCATAAAAGAGATCGTTAGGCTGCACGGAGTTCCTGCAAATATAGTGTCCGATAGGGGGGTGAAGTTTACCTCACGCTTCTGGAAAGCCCTATGTGAAATACTGAAAATTGAACTAGCCCTGTCTTCAGCATATCACCCCCAAACTAATGGGCAAACTGAACGGACAAATCAAACACTAGAGCAATACATTAGGTGCTTTACTTCATTTGTGCAAGACGATTGGGTGTCCTTACTGCCTTTAGCGGAGTTCGCATATAATAATGCTAGCCATTCTGCCACGGGTCAGTCCCCGTTTTTTGCCAATTACGGTTTTCATGTATCTTTCTTACCAGACTTTCTTCCAGAATCCCCAGTTCCAGCGGTCCAGGACACAGTACAATTCCTCAGTCACAACAACCGGATGCTACAGGAAGCGGTATCCAAGGCACAAGCAGACAGCAAGAGGATCTTCGATCAAAAGAGAAGAGGAGATCTAAATCTGCAGATTGGTGATAAGGTATGGCTGTCTACCAGTAATATTAAACTAGCTTGTCCTTCCAAAAAGCTTGCTCCTAAGTTTATTGGGCCTTTTCCAGTGAAGAAGAAGATTAACGAAGTGTCTTATGAACTGTGTTTACCTGACTCACTTAAAATCCATCCTGTATTCCATGTGTCATTATTGAAGCCTGCTGTAACCGATCCCTTCCCTAATAGGGGCACCAGGGTCCCTGAACCGGTCTTGGTGGATGGAAACGAGGAATATGAGGTAGAGGCCATCCTCGATTGCAGAAAGAGATTGGGGCAGGTACAGTTTTTGATCAAATGGAAGGGGTACGGTCCGGAGAATAATTCATGGGAACCTAATAGCAATATTCACGCTAAACGTTTAATCCATGCTTATTTTGCTGCTCATCCTGAGAAGAGGAGTTATCTGGGCATCCGGAGGCTGCCCGTTGGGAGGGGGCAATGTCAGGGACATGTCAGGGGTCATCAGGCTAACTTGCGTGCACGTAGGTGCACGAGAGGATTTTCTAGAGCAGTTCAGCTGAATTCCTCAACGGGGGGGAGCTGGCGCGCTCCCGCGCGCGCGCCGGTTCGCGCTAGCGCTGTTTGACGCCAAAGTCCCTTTAAAAAGGTGTCAGTTACTCCCATCAGGTGCTGTTCGTCTGCAGCTCTGCACCTGAGTTTCTGTATCCTGCCTGTTGTTGTTATTATCATTGACCCGGCTCCGTCTGACTATTCCGCTATCTCCAAACCCGACCCGGCCTGCCTGACCTTGCTGATATCTTGTTACCTGTTGCCGACCACCTGCCTGCCTGACTATTCTGTGATCATCCCTTCTGCCATATACCTGCCTGATCTCCTGCCAACTCGGACTGTCTGACTCTGCTGTGCTTGTGTCCTGTGACGCTGCTCATCACCTGTTCTTCCAGCTCTAGGTTCTGCTGCTGCTACATCCTCCACCTGCCTGCTAACGGATCCGCTTCTGCTTGCCTGCATCCGCATTACAGTCACCTCGGAGGAAGTCTTCTCAGTTCCTGCATTGGCCGTCGCAAGAAGTCGCATCAGGCACTCCTACCCACTGTGCTCAGGAGACCACTGTTCCCACTCCAGTGGCTCCTGAACCAGCGCTTAAGAGAGGTCTCCTTCTACCAGTCGGGCTCAACTATCAGGTACCTAACAGTTCCCCTCATGGGACGCACTCTTTGCTCGTCTGGATAGGCCTCTCTCACCAGTCTAGCAGCCAGTATGCAGCACGAATCTAAAGTCTCTGCCACAGACTTAGTTGGGGGGTAAATCTGCACGATCCTCTGCCACAGGATGTATCAGATTTTCTGCAGTGAACAATCAGTCACAGTGCCTGAACCTTTAAGCCACGACATAATGCTGTATAGTTACTTCTTTTGGATACGTCCTTCGACCGAGTCACCAGGCCCCTCTATAGACCAGCACGCTGCGTGATCTCTCCAAGACGGGTCCTCCCCTGGGATCTCCTCGGCTGTCCAGCTTCGTCACACAGGACCGACAGCTCAGGACCGTTCCTTGGCCACGGTGGTAGGCCCCAGACAAGCCTCTGGACCCACCCCTGCGCTGCAGCATCACGGGCCTCCCGATCGGAGGACCACGAGGTAGCTCTCTAACGCATACCTGTCGGCCAGGAGGGCCAGCAGGTGGCTGCAAAACGACCTTAGAACATGGCATCTGTCCCATAAATACCCTCTTCCCAGAATGCAACTCGGAGGACCACCTCCACCGAGCTTGTCTCCGAGAAAGAGGAGCATCTATACACTTCGACACGTTACCTTTCCAACACTAACTAATGGTAACAGCGACACCCACCGGTCAGCACGGAAGCACACACAACGTCAGCCAAGCTGGAACAGAGGCAAACTTTAACCTTCCTAACAACCAACCAATTTACTAAATTTACCTAATCTGCGGTAGATTGTAAATCTACCAGCGCTACAAAAGGAGTGGCTATATGACAACTCTGTGAATGTCCCTGAGCGGCCCAGCCAGAGCCCAGACTTTAACCCGATTGAAGGGTGCCAGCTAGGGGTGCCAGACCTTGTGCTACTTCCACTTCCACCAGGGTGCCAGACCCACAGCAGGGTCAAGTGTACCAGCCAGCCACCCACAGTGATCCACAGCATGGCCAGGTGTGCCAGCCATAGTTACCCACAGCACAGTCAGGGGTGCCAGCCAGCCACAGTGACCCACAGCAGGGCCAGGGGTGCCAGTCACAGTGACCCACAGCATGGCCAGGTGTGCCAGCCACAGTTACCCACAGCAGGGCCAGGGGTGAAAGCCAGCCACCCACAGTGACCCACAGCAGGGCCAGGGGTGAAAGCCAGCCAGCCACAGTGACCCACAGCATGGCCAGGTGTGCCAGCCATAGTTACCCACAGCAGGGTAAGGGGTGCCAGCCAGCCACAGTGACCCACAGCAGGGCCAGGGGTGCCAGCCACCATGACCCACAGCAGGGCCAGGTGTACCAGCCACAGTTACCCACAGCAGGGTCAGGGGTGCCAGAAAGCCAGCCACAGTGACCCACAGCAGGGTCCGGGGTACCAGCCAGCCACCCACCGTGACCCACAGCAAGGCCAGGGGTGCAATCCAGCCAGCCACAGTGACCCACAGAAGGGTCAGGGGTGCCAGCCAGCCACAATGACCCACAGCAGGGCCAGGGGTGCCAGCCACAGTGACCCACAGCAGGGTCAGGGGTGCCAGCCAGCCACCCACAGGAGCCAGCCACAGAGGACGCAGGAGCCAACCAGCCACAGAGGATGCGGGAGCCAGGCAGCCACAGAGGACGTGGGAGTCAGCCGCAGCTACAGTACTCATAGTTAAGAGGAGCGCTACACAGTGCCAATTTTTTTCTACTTTTTGAAAAGTTGGGGCAGGGGTGAGAGTCATGGCACAAGGAGGGGGTTAATAAGGACCAGAGTGAATGAAGGTGTTCACTGTACACTCTGTTAGAAGGGGTCCCATCCATACCTCCCAACTGTCCCTGATTTCGAGGAACTGTCCCTGATTTTGAACAATGTCCCTCTGTCCTTCTTTCCTCCTCATTTGTCCCTCATTTAGGTCTGATCTATATAGTTGTATATAAAATGCACTTTTTATCTTTCAAAAAGTGTTTCCCAGCGCTAAACCTTTCATCCAAATTCTAAATTGCTGCATTTCAAAAGCCAATATAAAAAAATAGTAGTGGTAAAAAAAAGCAATTGTGGGTTTAACAATTTTTTTTGTATATTTTGCCTTTAAAGGGGCGTGGCAGGGGCGTGTCCTATGCCTACATACTTTTACGAATAGGTGTCCCTCAATCCTATCTCAAAATGTTGGAAGGTATGTTATACTCCTTTGTATATGTAATAAAAAAGGGATAAACATAAACATCAACATAAAAATAAATATCAATTATAAAATGAATCCTCAATTGCAAAATAAAGTGTCATGTGTAATTGATTGATAATAAAAATCGATAATTAATAAAGCTGGAAAAAAATATATATATAACACTATAAAAAAGAAAAAGAGTCCATATATCAATATATACATTTTTCACTGTTCCATATACATATTTCCAAAAGGTGCTTTGTGCTAGTATCCAAATATGGCAACTTTACATCCTCTTCTGTGCATCAAAATAAAGTGACTTCTTGTGCATTAAATAAAGTGACCAAGTGCATCCAAATAAGGTGACTTCTTGTGCTCCCCTTCAAGTGTGTGCACTCACCAGAAGCCCCCGCCCCTGCAGGGGTAAAGAGCGTGTAAAAAGCTGCTTCACCACTTCGGATATTCCCAGGAAGCGATAACCTCTCCTATTACGGACCAGAATGTGTATAGACCGGCATCCACATGTAATCAAAAAAGGGCATCCATAGCGTAAATCCGATAAAAAGCATATTTATTGGTATGTTGCAAATTTAAAAAGGACTATTAGTTAAAAAAACGGGTTAAAACACACTGCCCCACTGACAAGAATGGGTGCAAACGACCAGTTCCTAGGTCTGAGCGGCGTGCGTTCCACAGACCGATACGAACAAACCGGAAATAGCCGGAAGTGACGTTGACGTTGATGTGTACCAAGTTATGTTATACTCCCTTGTAGTCTCTATTGGGGTCTGGAGCATGGGCGTAGCATAAGGGGTTGCAGGGGTCACAATCCCCGCTCCTAGCTCCTGCAGCCTCCCTGTCATTTTGTCATATCCTCTACAAAGTCCAGCTCCGATCTGCCCTAGGGCCCTACAGCTATGCTCCAGTACTGGGCTTCCAATTTGCCTTCCACAGTGCACACCCCTCTGTTCTCATTGGCTGGGGAGAAGCTGTGAGACATTTTCTGAAGGGAGAGGAGCATGGGGTGAGAACAGCCCAGGATGGGGAAGTGTCTGTGCTGTGTGCTGGCAACATGGAATGGTAACCGAGCTCAGCGAGTGAAGAGGAGGAGAGTGCCGTCCTGTAGCCACGATGGGACCGATGTCACCACTCAGTGTCTTTTAGTCACTAGCTGGGATTCTCTGTACCCCACCCCCACCCGGGGATGTCCGCTTACCCCACTTCCCTGACAACTGGGAAAAAGACACGCACCTCCAGGTGCACCTCCTCCTTCAGAGAAACCTTCAGAAATTGCTAAAACAAATCCCCTAACACCACCTAACAGGGGCTGCAGGCTCCAGATTTTATGTCACATGGCTTTGCTCCCCCCAGATCTAAGTTTTGCCCCTCCCCAAAGCCCCCTGACCACCCCTCCGCCGTGGATGCTATGATGCTATGCCTGCTACTGAGCTTCTTTCCCAGTACAGCACTCTATACTGCTCCTCCTCCGCAGGACTGAAATCACATTCCTTTACAACACAGACAGTCAGCCATGATCTGCATAGGGTGTATTTGCCTACTGCAACTACACCGCCGTTCCAACCAGGGGATTTCCCAGGTCAGAATGGCAACATAAAAGCCAGATACACCCTGTGAAGGTTGATGGACTGTGTGTAAAGGAATGTGATTTCAGCCCTGTGTATTGCGGGAGGGGGGACTGTTTACAGTGCTGGGATGGGAAAGAAGCTCTGCCAAATGACCTGCCAGGGGTCCCTGTCCTCTAATTCCCCAGCAGTGATCCCTGTCCTCTGATTCTCCAGCAGTGATCCCTGTCCTCTGATTCCCCAGGGGTGATCCCTGTCCTCTGATTCTCCAGCGGTGATCCCTGTCCTCTGATTCTCCAGGGGTGATCCCTGTCCTCTGATTCTCCAGGGGTGATCCCTGTCCTCTGATTCTCCAGGGGTGATCCCTGTCCTCTGATTCTCCAGGGGTGATCCCTGTCCTCTAATGTAAGGAGGAACTCTAAACACTTAAGCCACTTTGAGTATCTAGGCGTGCGGTGCACACATGGTGGAAGTGGTGGGTGGTAGTGGGGGGGCCCAGGTCAACTTTTGCATCGGGGCCCACAAGCTTCAAGCTACGCCTCTGGTCTGGAGTGGACGCTTTCTAACAAACTCCCTGTTGTACTTTGTACAAAATGTAGGGGTGGGGACAGGGGTGGGGCATGGGCGGGGCCATGGGAGGGTCATGGGCAGGGCCTGACAGGGGGCCCTTGCTTTATTTGGCCCAGGCGGCCCTGGGTGTTGTCAGTCCGCCCCTGCATGTAGGAGAGGGATGCTGATGACAGGAGCCCACTCAAAGATGCGTAGATGGCTGAGAGGAGGCCAGGGGCCCCCAGGGCATGCTAGCACTCATATTCAAAGAAAGTTTTTCGTTATGGGTAGGTGGACATGCGGCGCAGGGAATAAATCCAATGTTTCAGTTGATGAAAGCGAAAGTGCTCCCTGGCTGGGGCCTCGTGCGTCTCTCTAGTGGCCTCCCAAGACGGAAAGGAGCGGGAGGAAAAAAAATCTTGGACCCGTGTGAAGCCCTGGGAGAGCCACCAGGAGAAGGCCTGGGGTTCTAACAAACCTGGGCAAAAGAGGGGGTTATGTGTGATATGCACTGCAGCAGTGGAGTAGCAGACCAAATCCCATACCCTTAGACTATTCAATGTCATGGGGCTCAAGGAGGGGGGGGTCGTAACTTATGGGGGGAGCCAAAGCAAGGCCTGTATTGAATATGGATCACAGTTGGGTAGTTTGAGTAACACCCAAAAAGGGACGTCCGAGACCGCATGAAGCATAGCCAGCGGGGAGATCTGCTCTGCCGCATAGTATCTAGAAACTTTAGGAACCCCTAAGCCCCCTTGTAGCCTCTGAACATAGAGGGTGGATCTGAGAACTCTGGGGTGTTTCTGGGCTCAAAAAAAATCAGAGAATCTGATTCTGAAGGAGGCAAAGAAAAAAGGGGGGCACTCACACTGGTAAAGTGCTCGTGAGCGCCCCCCTTGTATCTTGATTTTTTTTTTAGACTGTTGGCGTTCAGAAGGACAGTTCTGAAGTGTGTACATAGGGAGGAAGTTGTCCCTGGTTTTGTTGTCAAGCTGGGCATCTCATAACTCCTATTCCCCATCCAAGTTATTACCCCCTAATAAATCAAGAAAAACCAAGCTCAAAGACTGTTCCTGGTGTCTGGAGAAAGTGTGAAAAATGCTTTTTGCCTGGCTGTGCAGGAGTGAGGAGCCCAGTCACCTGCAACCCCTGCTGGGGTAGTGCAACATACTGTATATATATATTTATATTTCCCAAGTAAACTTTGCCTTAGCAGCTCAATGAGTTGAACTGAAAGTTTCACTTTGGTAATACTTTTTCGTTGTCCCTTTTGGCTACTTTGAAAAACACAATTTTTTTTTATGTGTAATCTGGTTTTATTAAATTTTAGTAATGAACATAAGTGTTCAAAGAAAAACACCTTGTGCGTTCATTACTCGACGTGGTTTGTGGATACATCGAGTTCTCGCAGTCTGTTCCTGTAGTTACTTGTTTGCAACACAATCGATCCCTCCGGATCCCGAGTCCACACATGGTAATGCAGTCTTTTCTAATTGGCGAGGGACTGGCGGGATGTACGAGGTGAAGTTAGAAAAACTCAAACAAAGTACAGAGTAAAGCATAGGAAAATTGTAGTATAGAATTGTAGAATTGTAGAATATTGGATACATGGGGGAAGCGAGGTTGTAGATATTATTTTTTCTTGGGGGGGGGGGTTTAGCCCTGGGTACTCAGAGGAGGACAAGTAGATAGTACACTGTGCCAAATCATGGGTGTGAAAAATTGCAACAGTGGGAGGAGCTTAAAATTTGAGCCTACCTTTAGAAGAACTTCATTAAAGAATTCAGTGGTCAAGAATATGCCATGTACAGCCCAGCGTACAGAGCGCAGTGGTCAGGAGCATGAAATGCACAGCATAGAGTATATTGTGCAGGGGTTAGGAGTGTGTAACACTCAGAGCACAGAGGTCGGGAGTGCATAATGTAGAGAGCATAGGGGTGCAGTGGTTGATCTACAAAGTGCAGCCATCAGTGGTATGTAACACAGAACGCAGGGGTCGGAAAAGTGTAATTCACAGGTTAGTAGACAGAGTACAGCAAAAAATCACCTCCCTCCTCAAGCCAAAATCCTCCCCTGAGTACAGATCCTCCTCCTCTCCCTCACAGATTTCCCTCAGTACAGATCCCCCCCCCCCAATACAATCTCCCCCCAATAGAATTCTTCCCCAGTACAGATGTTCCTCCTAGCACAGATTCCCCCCCCCCCTGCCCTCCGTGCAGATCTCCCTCAGTACAGATCCCCCCCCCAATACAATCTCCCCCCAAAAGAATTCTTCCCCAGTACAGAGATGTTCCTCCTAGCACAGATCCTCCCCAGTACAGATCTTCCTTCTAGTACAGATCCCCCCCCAGTGCAGATCTCCCCCAGTACAGATCCCCCCCCCCCCCATACAATCTCCCCCCAATAGAATTCTTCCCCAGTACAGATGTTCCTCCTAGCACAGATCCCCCCCCCCCTGCCCTCTGTGCAGATCTCCCCCTAGTACAGACCCCCCCCCCAATACAATCTCCCCCCAAAATAATTCTTCCCCAGTACAGAGATGTTCCTCCTAGCACAGATCCTCCCCAGTACAGATCTTCCTTCTAGTACAGATCCCCCCCCCCCCAGTGCAGATCTCCCCCAGTACAGATCCCCCCCCCCCATACAATCTCCCCCCAATAGAATTCTTCCCCAGTACAGAGATGTTCCTCCTAGCACAGATCCTCCCCAGTACAGATCTTCCTTCTAGTACAGATCCCCCCCCAGTGCAGATCTCCCCCAGTACAGATCCCCCCCATACAATCTCCCCCCAATAGAATTCTTACCCAGTACAGATGTTCCTCCTAGCACATATCTCCCCCAGTACAGATTTTCCCTCTAGTACAGATCTCCCCCTCCCCAGTGCAGCTCTCCCCCAGTACAGATCCCCCCCTCCTCCAATAGAATTCTTATGCAGTACAGAGATGTTCCTCCTAACACATATCTCCGCCAGTACAGATCTTCCTTCAAGTACAGATCCCCCCCCCCCCCAGTGCAGATCTCCCCCAGTACAGATCCCCCCAATACAATCTCCCCCCAATAGAATTCTTCCCCAGTACAGATGTTCCTCCTAGCACATATCTCCCCCAGTACAGATCTTCCCTCTAGTACAGATCCCCCCCCCTAGTGCAGGTCTCCCCCAGTACAGATCCCCCCCCCCCCAATACAATCTCCCCCCAATAGAATTCTTCCCCAGTACAGATGTTCCTCCTAGCACATATCTCCCCCAGTACAGATCTTCCTTCTAGTACAGATCCCCCCCCCCTAGTGCAGATCTCCCCCAGTACAGATCCCCCCAATACAATCTCCCCCCAATAGAATTCTTCCCCAGTACAGATGTTCCTCCTAGCACATATCTCCCCCAGTACAGATCTTCCCTCTAGTACAGATCCCCCCCCCCAGTGCAGATCTCCCCCAGTACAGATCTTCCTTCTATTACAGATCCCCCCCCAGTGCAGATCTCCCCCAGTACAGATACCCCCCACCCTCCCCAGTGCAGGAAACTTCCCTTCTTCTTTTGAGCACCAAATACCAGTTATCTGTTGGGCAAGGTTATTATCTGATTAATCGGCCATGAAAATAATCGTTGGTTGCAGCCCTACATACCGTACTGTACATGGACCTACCTTTCAGGTGATTATGAACACGGGATTCGAGGACCTTGAAATGGATCCTTTTGAGCTCTTGTGATATTCCAATGCCCCGTACACACAATCGGACTTTCCGACAACAAAACCGTGGATTTTTGTTCGAAGGTTGTTGGTTCCAACTTGTCTTGCATACACACGGTCACACAAATGTTGGCCAATAATTACGAACGTAGCAACGTACAAGACGTACGGCGAGCCGATGTGATTCCGGCTCGTACTTGATTCCGAGCATGCGTGAACTTTTGTGCGACGGACTTGTGTACACGCGATCGGAAAGTCAGACAACAAAGTTTTGTTGGCGGAAAATTTGAGAGCCTGCTAGCCAACATCTGTTGGCGGAAAGTCAGAGAAAAAATGTTCAATGGAGCATACACACGGTCGGACTTACCGCCAACAAGCTCACATCCAACATTTCCCGTCAGAAAATGACCGTGTGTACGCGGCATAAGTCCATCTGCTTGCAAGAGGCGTTTGGAGGTTGCTCTGGTTGGAGTCGCTGTTTGCCATCTCGGGAGACAAAGGTCCCGGCTGGGTATCGGCCCCAAGCGATCCAGCTTGTGGTGTCTGGTAAGCGTGCACTTTATATGGTGGAGAATACACTTTGCATGATCTTATCATCTGCAAGAGGAGGATTCCAAACTCTTGGTGTTCGCCTATTGTGTATCAGCAATACTTACCAAAGACCTTTGCTTGTGTTGCTGATTCTTGGGACTCATTAACCATTAGTGTTGATTCACACGTTGTCACTTATCCATTTATGTCACTCATTAGAATTGTTCACAGTGTTCACGAATGTACATGCAGATTCACTGGACGAATAGCTATGGAATTCTTTTTTTTTTTTTTTTATAATTAGACCCCCATAGTGTTTTTATTTGGGAGGCAGTAGGGCACACCTCCCAACATTTTGACATGGGAATGAGGGACACCTACCCAATGGCGTCCCTATGGAGGGACCAGAGGGGGCCCTGACCCCCCCAACATTATGCTGTGCCCCACCATGTGCCCCTCCCAATAATTTTTTTTTTTTTTTTACAAAAAATCAATGTCTAAGAGGGAGAGAGTCCCCAGTCAGCTCCTGCGGGTGATTCCTCCCCCCCTCCCTTAGCTTGCTGACACTGCATAATGCGAGCGCTCACACAACCACGGCCGCCTGATCTGCTCCTTCCTCTGCATCCTCATTGGCAGGGAGAAGAGCGAGTTGCAGGAAGGACTCCACCAGGACTCTCAGTTACTGAAAAAACAGACTGATTTCTCCCGTCCTTAGAACAGGAGAACCAGCCTGTAAATTCCAAGAGATGCCAGACCAGAGCAGTCAATAGCAGGGGCAGGACAGCAAGAGGAGGCTGGGAAACCCCACAGTGGCAGAACACCAGGGCCCGGAGGCAAGACAACCTTTGCAACCCTGATAGTTCTCCCACTGCTTATTTATTATCTATCTATCTATGCATTTTATAGTTGCCCCCCTACTTTTGTCCCTGTCCCCCATGTGCCCCCCCTAAAAATGAAAGCTGGAGACGCCACTGCACCTACCCTGTTTCCCCGAAAATAAGACCTAGCGTGATTGTTGGTGATGGCTGCAATATAAGCCTTACCCCCCAAATAAGCCCTAGTTAAGTCCTTGTAGGTCTTATTTTCAGGGTAGGGCTTATTATCAGGGAAACAGGGGAGGGTTTATTTGGGGGGTAGGGCTTATATTGCAGCCATCACCGACAATCACGCTAGGTCTTATTTTCGGGGAAACAGGGTACTGGCAAATGTATGTAGGCATAGGACACGCCCCCTGCCACACGCCCTTCAAGGAGAATTAACCAAAAAAAAAAAAGGTTAATTAATTCCACAGGAGCTTTTTTTTTTACCACTACTATTCCTATATATTGGTTTTTAAAATGTACAAATGCAGCAATTTCGAAATTGGATGAAAGGTTTAGCACTGGGAAACACTTTTTGAAAGATAAAAAGTGAATTTTATATACAACTATATGGATCCGGCCAAAATGAGGGACAAATGAGGGGGAAAGAGGGACATTTCTCCAAATCAGGGACGGTCCCTCGAAATCAGGGACAGTTGGGAGCCATGGTAGGGTGGGCGGAGCTTGCATTTTCAACCTTTAACCCCCCACTCACAAATATTGGTATAACCTCCAACCTTCCTTGCCTGTGGCCATGTGATGTTTTTTTTCTTCAAGAGAAGCCCATCGCAGTTTGAATAATGGACTCTCTTTCTCTCTGGCGTTTAACCTCTTGCCACCTAAGGGAAGCGCTTTGTTATTCATAAGGAAAATATATGGTTATTCTATAAGCCAGACCGCCATTTGTTGTTCCTCGATGGCTCCCAGTAGTACTTAGCGGGGGAAAGAATGCCATTCCGCTGATCTGATCCTTCATTTTTCCATAGTGCGCCTTGATTTAGCATATCATTTGTTGGAGGGATGCCGTGACCTTCCCCGGGATACGTCCCGATCCGGAGAGAAGCGTATTTCTCAGGCTGAGGAATTCTGTCTGATGTTCTGCCGCCTGTTTTTTTCTCTTCCATTATTTATTTCTCCTGGTAGTAAAAGAAGAACATCTTCTGGCTTTAAGGCCCCGTTCACATCTGGGCGTAGAAGAAACACGTGCAAAAAAACGCACTAAAACACACAACGCGCTTGCGTATTTCTGGTATAGCAAACGCAGGTAGCAGCAGTCCTGCATTTTCTGCTCAACAAAAAGTGCAAAAACTAGAAATAACAATAAGAAGAAAAAAACTGTGCTTAGTGCAAACACAATAAAAATGAAAAGATCATGGGCAGTGGCAGGCCAGAATGCAGGGCCCCCCCCCCATCAATGCGTCCGGCCCCCTAATCTACATGCGGGCCGCCGGACGCATGGATTCCAATGAGATTTTTTTTTTTTTTTTGAAGCACGTGATTAGAGTCTGAGCCTCTAATAGGATTCGAAAAGGGGTGGGCTCTGGGTGCAGAGCACCGTGTGACAATAGCAAATGAATATTCGCTATTGTCTTCCTGATTCTCCTCCCAGCCAATCAGGAGACGGGTCCTGAGACCCGTCACCCTATTGGCCAAACAGAGAGGCAATCCGATTGGAAGCCTAGGAGGAGGAGAGAGGAGACGCACGGGGCACGTGTGATGCAGGGGAGGAGAAGATGCAGGGGAAGTCTAAACGGGGTAAGTGCGGGGCCAACCGTTGGGGGGGGGGTCAAAAAATATACCACCAGCCGGCACTGATCAAAGGTGTAACTAGAACCTTCAGAGCCCCAGTTCAAGAAACCATGAAGGGCTCCCCTGGCCGCCGCGGCCCTTTCCATTGGTTCCGTGGCCCCTCTCTCTACAGTAAAAGATCCAAAAACAATTTTAAATATAAAGCACTAAGTTCACAAAACATTCCCAAAGTGGTATTTCCATCTATGAACCACAAGTCATGACCTCCACCAACCTCAGCGCTCCAACCACCACCACATGGACATCCTTACCAGAGCCTGAGACCCCATAAGAAATGAGGTTTAATGCTGGTTTATAATGTCTCCAGGAAGAAGAAGCCTTAGAATCCTTCACACTGGAATAGAAGACCGCGTCCACCAAATTGTCACATCCAGATCCACCCCAGGCGGCGTCTCACACATAGAGAAGAAGGGGGAGACCACATAATGTAGTATTTCCAATATCATTTTATTAAAAACATTTACCGTATATACTCACAGGATAGAAAACAGCTAGATAATCCCAGAAAAGCAAATGCCACCTGCCTGGGTGGGGGCAACAGCATCACCGCCTGGCTCCGCCATTACGTGTACCATCCTATAGAACGTTTCTACAGCTCTCCTCCAGTACAGATCTTCCCACAGCTCTCCCCCAGTACACATCTCCTCCAGTACAGCTCTCCTCCAGTACAGATCACCCCCCCCCCCCAATGCAGATCTCCTCCAAAACATATCTTTCCACTGTACAGTTCTCCCCCAGTACAGATCTACTGCTCTGAGGAAACCTTAGTTGAGAAAGTCTGCTCTAGAGGAACCCTTGTTGGGGAAAGGCTAACCTAAACCCTCACAAAATGCAACAACAATAAATATATATATATATATATATATATATATATATATATATATATATATACTGTATATATATGATTTAATTAACCTTGTCTAATTTTATGCATTGCAAGTCTTTTCTGCTCACCACTGGTTTGACTGACAGAGGTTCCCAGAGGCAGAATCGCAGTGCCCTGAATGCATTCTAGCCCAATGTAATAGTAATGAGAAAAAAAAAAAAAGAATAAAGATTAAAAAGTGGGAAAATATTCTTAAAAAATAAATAAATAAATAAATAAATAAATAAATAAAGGTTGCGATTTTGCTTCCCTGGGTGGCGGTTTGCGCCCGGAAAGTTTTCATATAGGAGGGTTTCGTTGTACTTTGAGTCCCTTCCTCCTCTCGGTAAAAAAACAAGTGACAAGCTGAGAGATGTATCATTTAGGAAACTTGTATGGTGCCAATTTCCACAGAGAATGTCACTGCTAGAGGGCAAAGCCCGGGGCCAGATCTCTTTACACAGCGCCCTGAGGGTTCAACTCAGATCTCGCAGCACGAGCGGTATTAACATGGGAACTGTCCCCCGGGGACGCCGACTAAATATTGCCACTCTTCTCTGCCTAAACGCGTGAAATAATGTGATTTAGATGACCAGTTTCTACTAGGTAAGCACATTTCATGCTGGACTCAAAAATACACACTGATGTTTTATTTATAGGGAAATATGTGTTCTCTTGTATAACACGAGCTTACCAAAGAGCACTCACGTGGAAAGAATAATTATCTGTAAAGCTGACCTGTCACCGGCCTCTGGCCAATAAAACTTTGGCTTACATTTGCGATGCAGTTTTAGCCAATAAGAAGTAGTGAATGGCTTACTTTAAACACTTAACCTCCGGAAAATTTACCCCCCCCCCCTTCCTGACCAGGCCATTTTATTGCTTTTTGGCACTGCGTTACTTTAACCGACAATTGCGCGGTCGCGCGACACTGTACCCAAATAAAATTGATGTTCTTTTTTTCCCACAAATAGAGCTTTCTTTTGGAGGTATTTGATCACCTCTGCGGTTTTTATATTTTTTGCGCTATAAAAAACAAAAAAAAAAAACAATTTTGATTTAAAAAAAAAAAAAAACAATATTTTTTACTTTCTGCTATAAAAAAAATTTAATAAAAGAAGAAAATGTAAAAAAAATCTAATTTCATCATCAATTTAGGTTAATATGGATTTTGCGACATAATTTTGGTATAAAAAAAAATCCCATTAAGCGCATATTGATTGGTTTGCGTCTACAAGCTATGGGATATATTTACAGAATTTTTTATTTACATTTTTTTACTAGTAATGGCGGAGATTTTTAGTGGGACTGCGACATTACTGTGGACAAATCAGACACTAATGCCGCGTACACACGGTTGGACTTTTCGGCTACAAAAGTCCGACAGCCCGTCCGACAGACTTTCGACGGACTTTTGGCGGACTTGCGGCGGAACGAACGGACTTGCCTACATCCAATCACACAAAAGTCCGACAGATTCATACGTGATGACGTACGACCGGACTAAAATAAGGAAGTTGATAGCCGGTAGCCAATAGCTGCCCTAGCGTGGGTTTTTGTCCGTCGGGGGGGGGGGGGGGGGTTGGCTGTAATAAGACAGCTTAGGGAAGAGCCGGCAGAAGAGCAGGGGGTTCCCCTTAAAATCCATACCAGACTGAAGGGCCTGATATGCTCTTGGAGGGGGAACCCATGCCGGGTTTTTTATTTAGAATTTGGCGTGGAGTTCCCCCTTAAGATTCATACCAAACACAGTGCCTGGCATTGGCGGGGATCCAAGTCGGATCCCCGTTCATTGAAAGTCGGACGTATGTTGGCTCCAAGTCGCGGGGCAAAGTCGGATCCAAAGTAGGACGGCTGTTGTGTCCCCCCAGTGTGAACCCAGCCTTATACTTTGATACACGATATATTCTGATACATTCAGCTGTATTGATACATTGATATGATACATTCTTCTGTATTGATACATGATACATTGATATGATACCATCTGCTGCATTAATACATTGATACATGATACATTAATACACAATACATTCTGATACATTCTGCTGAAGTGCTTGAGCTTTTAAAAAAACAAAAGACTTGCTGGCTGGATCGCCAAATGAAAATAGAAGAAAGAAAACCTAAACAAAAGAAAACAAATGCAGCCGTCACATCTAAGGATTGGTAAGCCGCAATATAATAAATGTTTGCATTTGGCTTAAATACAGTTTTAACCCCTTCCTGCCGACCGTACGCAGATATGCGTACTCGGCTTTCCGGGGTTATACTGGGATGATGCCCACAGCTGCAGGCATCATCCCGGTACCGTTGTTTACAGCGGGCGATCGGCTACCCGAGTATAACAACCGATGCGGCTAAAAGCCGGAGGAGCGGGAGGGAACATCCCCCCCCCTCCCGCCACCTCCCGCCGCTCTTACCGGGCCTCCCAATCGCACGGGTGTCCAATCGGCTGCCTCCAGCGGCTGTGGGCGGGCTGGAACGAAGCTGTGGGCGGCCTCGTTCCAGCCTCCTCAATGTAAACGCGGAAGCGACGTCATGACGTCATTTCCCGTTTACTCGGCTGCCAATGGCGCCGGTTTTTAAAAACAAATACAGCATTCAGAATCGCCGTTTTCGGCGATCTGAATACTTTGATGTGCAAAGGAGGGTCTTTTAGACCCCCGATCCCTTCATAAAGAGTACCTGTCACCACCTATTACTGTCACAAGGGATGTTTACATTCCTTGTGACAGCAATAAAAGTAAAAAAAAAAAAAATTTTAAACACAATGTATAAAGTAAAATAAATGAATAAAATAAATTGAAAAAAATTTTTTTTTTAAAGCGCCTCCGTCCCCGCGAGCTCGCGCAGCGAAGAAAACGCATACGGAAGTCGCGCCCGCATATGTAAACGGTGTTCAAATCACACATGTGAGATCGTCAGAGCAAGAGCAATAATTCTAGCCCTAGACCTCCTCTGTAACTCAAACCTGGTAACTGTAAAAAAAAATTTAAAGCGTAGTTTGTCGCCATTCCACGAGTGCGTGCAATTATAAAGCGTGACATGTTTGGTATCTATTTACTCGGCGTAATATCATCTTTCACACTATATAAAAAAATTGGGGTAACTTTACTGTTTGGGTTTTTTAAAATTCATGAAAGTGTCCCTTTACCAACAATTTGCGTTTAAAACACCGCTGCACAAATACCGTGTGATATAAACTATTGCAACGATCTCCATTTTATTCTCTAGATTCTCTGCTAAAAAAAATATATATAATGTTTGGGAACTCTAAGTAATTTTCTAGCAAAAAAATACAGATTTTAACTTGTAAACACCAAATTTCAAAAATAGGCTTAGTCATGAAAGGGTTAAATCTTAGATAGTTGTCATAGTTGAACGTGTATCCAAATCCAAAAGATTTGTTCTTGGCCAGCTTGTGATGCTGATTGCGGTACCAGCACAGGCTGAGCACAATAGAAGGCGGCCTGCGGATGCGCAGAACGGTTTGTCTTTGGGAGGAGACGACTCACAGGTGCGCTCCCTGCGCTCGATTGGGCGAGTTACACAACGCCATGATCACCCAATTATAATATGTACTCGTTGTCTCCTCCGCGGCAGAAGGATGAAAGGCTGACTTGGCCGCCGCGGGATTTCCTTATGTAAACCTGCGAAGCCGCAGCGCAGCACAGATGTTCATCAAAGCTCAGAATTGCGCTCTCGCCTTTTCTCCTTACGCCGGCTTATGTGTGCCTTTGAATTATGGCGCTTGTTAATAGGGCTGAACGGCCTATGGGGGCCTATTTAAAACAAGAGCGCCAGACAAAGCCGCAGAAATCGCTAGTAAATAAGGGAGATTACAAGCCGCTTCCTCCGCTCCTCATTTTTGGATGGAAAATTTAATTTTTTTTTTTTTGGGGGACCTGCAGCAGAAACTGAAACCTCGTTCTGCTTCTGGATGACATCTAGCTATTACACACAATGCAAGTCCAGCCGGCAGAGAACCTCCCTCCCCCCCGCCCCATCCACAATATGCTGTGCTTAGCATTGGAATACTTCTTGTGGATGAAACCCCCTTTCTGCACTTCCATTCGCACTGCTACGTGTGCATTGAGCGTCCGGAACTGCATGTGTGTCAATGTGCGTTGGCATGCTGTGCGGTTTTAACGTGCGCTGCGTTGTGCCGCAATATTTTTTCTTTTTCCTTACCACTCGCTGGTACGAGCTTTGGTCTTTGATGAGCGATCCGCATTCGGATCGCTCTTCTGAGAGCATTTGACAGGCTGTCAGGATGCATTGTATCACCTCCTCCGCACTAGCACGCCGTTGTGGGGTGGTTGCTGGGGGGCCCCATTCACTTGAGAAGCGCCTGCCGAAAGCGACAGCAGGGTATCATTTCTTCCGCAGCCACAAAGCATCAGTGCCGTTGCAGCTAAAGGGGGTGCAGTAAAAGAGCAGCTCAGCCGCAGGGTTTCCCCCTATTAAGCCCTGAAAGTGGTTGTAAACCCTTCTATATACCCAGTGAAATGACTGGCCTCAGGTGATACACAGGAATGAAACAAATCCTACTACATAAGTTGTACCTGTTTATCTGCAGTCTTCCCTTCTCTACGCCTGTTCAAAGTGCGGCAATCATACGGCTTATCTGGGAGTTCAGAAAAAGGGGGGGGTGGAGAGCTGTAATGAGCTTAATGAGGAGGGGTCTGAGAGCTGATTGGACGGAAGAGACACACCCCCCTTCTCACAGGAACAGAGCTGAGGCTGTCAATCATAGGCTGTGTGCTGGAGCTCCCTCCCCTGTCACCTTTTTATCTCTTGGTGTCAGGAAGACTTATCAAAAGTGGCTCGTGCAGATAGCAGAGGAAGGAGGCAGCAGACAGAAATGACACTATAGAGGGATTTGCTTTGCTCATATTTCATGTCTGAGGTTTACAACCACATTAAAGAAGAATTCCAGGCATGGACGTTGTACCAGATGAAGATGTGTGACATCACCACCTCATCCAATTACAGAGCGTTTTGCATTCAGGGCCGGATCACACCGGTCCGGCATGCGCTCCGACTTCGAGAGCACAAGTCGCATTACATGTCAAAATCAATGGTTCCCTATGAGAGACATTTTAACTGGTCCGACTTTAACCACTTAAGGACCGAGCCACTTTCTGAGATTTGTTGTTTACAAGTTAAAATTTTTTTTTTTTTGCTAGAACATTATTTAGAACCCCCAAACATTATATATATATTTTTTTTTCTAAAACCCTACAGAATAAAATGGCGGTCATTGCAATACTTTCTGTCACACCGTATTTGCGCAGCGTTTTTACAAGCGCACTTTTTTTTGGAAAAAATACACTTTTTTTTAAAGTAAAAAATAAGACAACAGTAAAGTTAGCCCAATTTTTTTTTATATTGTGAAAGATAATGTTACACCGAGGAAACTGATACCCAACATGTCACGCTTCAAAATTGCGCCCGCTCGTGGAATGGCAACAAGCTTTTACCCTTAAAAATCTCCATAGGCGATGTTTAAAAATTTCTACAGGTTATCAGTTTCGAGTTACAGAGGAGGTCTAGGGCTAGAATTATTGCTCTCGCTCTACCGATCGCGGCGATACCTCACATGTGTGGTTTGAAGACCGTTTTCATATGCGGGCGCTGCTCACGTATGCGTTCGCTTCTGCGCGTGAGCTCGGAGGGACGGGGTGCTTTAAAAACATTTTTTCTTCTTATTTATTTTACTTTAATTTTTTATTTTGACACTGTCTTTTGAAAAAAAACATTTTTAGTCACTTTTATTCTTATTACAAGGAATGTAAACATCCCTAATAGGAAAAAAAGCATGACAGGACCTTTTTAATGTGAGATCTGGGGGTCAGAAAGACCTCACATCTCATATTTACACTAAAATGCAATAAAAATAAATAAATAAAAAAAAAGTCACTTGAAAAAAATAAATTAAAAAAGTTCTCCTTTAAGATCTATGGGCAGAAGTGACGTTTGACGTCGCTTCCGCCCTCCCATGCTATGGAGCCGAGCTGGGGCCATCTTCCCCTCAGTCGGCAGCCAGGCATCCACGGGAAAGGACGCGATAGTCTCCGCCGCTACTGGCGGGTCCGGTAAGCGGCGGAGACGACTGGAGTGTGGCGGGAGGGGGGGTGGGCACCTCTACCGCCGCCGATAAAAGTGATCTTGCAGCGAATCCGCCACAGAGACCACTTTTATCTTAAAGAGAAACGCATGGCGTTCCGGAAAATACCGGGGTTATGGCAGCTGGCTGCTGCCATAACCCCAGTATTTAGCGTCAAAGTACCAATGTACGTCGTTTTGCATGAAGTGGTTAAAAATGCTTCCTGCACTACTTTGGTCCGACTTGACCACAATTTCAGCCCAATGACTTGAATGGAAGTCGGGATCATCATCTTAACTGATCTGACTTGTGGCATGTGACTTGTGCTTTGAGGATCTTGAGGGGGAACCCCACACCAACATTTTTTTTTAAAAAGGGTGTGGGGTCCCCCCAAAATCCATACCAGACCCTTATCTGAGCATGCAGCCCAGCAGGCCAGGAAAGGGGGGACGAGTGAGCGCACCCCCCCCTTCTGGACCATACCAGGCCACATGACCCCCACCCACCCAAAGCACCTTGTCCCCATGTTGATGGGGGTGAGGGCCTCTTCCCCACAACCCTGGGAGGTGGTTGTGGGGGTCTGTGGGCAGGGGGCTTATTGGAATTTGGAAGCCCCCTTTAACAAGGGGGCCCCTAGATCCCAGTCCCCCCCCCCCATGTGAATGAGTATAGGGTACATTGTACCCCTACCCATTCACCAAAATAAAAGAGTGTAGTGTTACAAAAAACTAGAGACGGTTTTCGAAAAGTTCTTTTAAAAAAATGAAGAATGTCACTGATGAGGCTGCACTAATGGGCACTGATAAGGAGGCACTGATGAAGCTGCATTGATAGGAGGCACTGATGGGGACTGATGGGCACTAGAAGGCGGCACTGATTGGCACAGATTGGCTGCACTGATGGGCACTGATGAAGCAGCACTGAGGGGCACTGATCAGGCTGCATTGATAGGTGGCACTAATGGGCACTGATAGGTGGTACTAATGGGCACGGCTAGGCTGCGCTGGTGGGCACCGATAGGCACTAATAGGTGGCACTGATGGGCACTGATATGCTGCACTGATGGGCATTGATATGCGGCACTGATGGGCACAAATAGGTGGCACTGATGGGCATGGATAGGCTGCACTGATGGGCACTGATAGGCAGCACTGATGGGCACTAATAGGTGGTACTGATAGGCTGCACTGATAGGCAGTAATAGGTTGCACTGATGGGCACTGATAGGCTACACTGATGGGCACTGATATGCGGCACTGATGGGCACTAAAAGGTGGCACTGATGGGCACTGATAGGCTGCACTGTTGGGGTACTGATAGGCTACACTGATTAAACGGCACTGATGGGCACTAATAGGCTGCACTGATAGGCACTGATAGGCTGCACTGATGAGCACTATTAGGCTGCACTGATTAAAGGGCACTGATGAGCACTGATAGGCTGCACTGATGGGCACTGATAGGCTGCACTGATGGGCACTGATAGGCTGCACTGATGGGCACTGATAGGCTGCACTGATGGGCACTGATAGGCTGCACTGATTAAATGGCACTGATAGGCACTGATAGGCTGCACTGATGGGCACTGATAGGCTGCACTGATGAGGTGGCACTGATGATCAGTGTGAATAGGTTAACGGCTCTCCTTTCCTCCCACAGACACAGCATGTGAGGAAAGGACTGCCGATAACCGGCGAGTCTGTTTACATGTTATCAGCTGTGATTGGACACAGCTGATTGGCCCTTTACCCCAATCTGTGATCAGCTGTATCTGTTGACGCCCTCCCAGAACTGGACGACCGTTCTGTAGCCATCTTTTGGCTATAGCGAGGTCAGCAAGTGATTACTACCTCTTTGTACATTCGGATGAACCTGCTTTTTTTTTACCACCCCGGCCACAAGTGTAAATGAGGTCTAATAAACTTGGATGGTTCTTTCCGATGGAATTCCGCCCAAGCTTGGCTTGCATACACACGGTCACACAAAAGTTCTCTGAACTTTCGACCGTCAAGAACGCGGTGACGTACAACACTACGACGAGCCGAGAAAATGACGTTCAAATTGTTTCCGAGCATGCGCCATTTTTTGCGCGTCCGAATTGCATACAGACGATCGCATTTTCGGATAGGAACTTTTCCCGACCGAAAAATAGAGAACCTGCTCTCAATCTTTTGCTGGCTGGAATTCTGCCAGCAAAAGACCGATCATACACATACACACGGATACACGCGATCGCATTTTCCGACAAAAAGCTCTCATCTGAGTTTTGCTGGCGGCATTTTCGATCGTGTGTGCGCGGCGTTGGAAAAAATGCGGACATTCCCTTTAATATTTTGGATAAAAGCCGTTGGTAACAAAGTTGCGAGAGCTGCTTTCCAGCGCTAATAAACGACTTTTTCCTTTTTTTTTTCCCGGCTGTGTCTACAGAAGAGAAGACAAGGAACGGACTCTAAACTGAAATATTGATCTTCGTCTGTGTCAAAGTTTTTGGTCTAAGGGTTATTGTGTGATATAAAAGTGTTTTTCTATTAGTTTTCACATCACACCCCGGCTTTCTTGAGAGGCAGCAAATGAATGGACTGTCTTCTCCAGGAAAAGGAAGAAAATATTGTGAAATAAATATGTCTGGGCTGTGCCGCTTTTTTTTTTTTTTTTTTTTTTTGTGATACCACAATCTTCAATGGCTTCATGTATCAAATTGTAAGGAAGCAATCAAATGGCAGAATTATATGACCGGCGCAGACATGAAAGGACAAAATGTATCAACTGCCCCCGGGTCCTCGGCCGCCACATCCCTCTCAATTCACCGCCATTAAAAAAGATGACTGAGAATATGAGGTCCGGCAAAACAAACTCGTGTTCAAGGTTTTAGAGGTGTCGGTTATTTGATTTGAGAAGAGAGAGACAAAAAAAAAAAATCAGGTCCTTTCTCGGTGCGACGTTACGCTTTATGAAAAATGACGGCGCCGTTATAAGGTTGGGGTTTGATATATATACGGTCAGCTTGTATTTTTCACAAAGCAACAGGTGTGCTTTAATGACGGCCCCGCCACCTGGGCATACTTCTGTTCCTTTTGCTCCCCCTGCCAATCCGTTGTGTTATCGAGAGCGAACAAACGTTGTATAAGCTATAAGTTTCAGTTTAAAAATTAATAAAACATAAAATAACAAAGTTTAATCGATTTTCCCCGCAGTTATTTATTTTTCTGCCACTAGATGTCCTCAGTTTGAAGACCAGCATCCTTCAACTCACTTCCTCTGAGTCCAGGTTATCCTGGACCTTCCCAGGATGAGTACGGTAAAGAGCTCATCTCCTTGTCACTCTGCTCTCTCCTCCTATCAGCATGTTTCCTGTCAGAAATGAATCAATTGGCTTCTTGTGCAGCTTCTATCTCTCACACTTTAGCTCTGTTGTACAGGGACTGTAAAAAAAAAAATTCCAGGTCAAACTCAGGCATTTACGCTGTTGCTTGCAGATCAAAAGACATGTCGTTCCAGAGACCTGCTATTCCAGAAATGTAATGTTTGAGAGACCACCTGTTCCAGAGACCTGATGTTCCAGAGACCTGATGTTCCAGAGACCTGATGTTCCAGAGACCTGATGTTCCAAAAATCTGCTGTTCCAGATACCTAATGTTCCAGACATCTGCCGTTCCAGAGATCTGCCATTCCAGAGATATGATGTTCCAGAGACCTGATGTTCCAGAGATCTGCTATTCCAAAGATCTGCTGTTCCAGAGACCTGATGTTCCAGAGATCTGCTATTCCAAAGATCTGCTGTTCCAGAGACCTGATGTTTCAGACATCTGCTGTTCCAGAGATCTGCCATTCCAGAGATCTGAAGTTCCAGAGATCTGCTGTTCCAGAGACCTGATGTTCCAGAGATCTGCCGTTCCTGAGAACTGCCATCCCAGAGATCTGTTGTTCTAGAGACCTGCTTTTCTAGAAAATTGCTGTTTCCGAGATCTGTTGTTCCAGACACCTGCTGTTCCAGAGACCTGCTGTTCCAGAGACTTGCTGTTCTAGAGACCTGCTGTTCCAGAGACTTGCTGTTCTAGAGACCTGCTGTTCCAGAGACTTGCTGTTCTAGAGACCTGCTGTTCCAGAGACCTGTTGTTTCAGAGACCTGCTGTTCCAGAGGATCAAAGGGAACAGGCACAAGGTAGCAGTGTACAAAATGCAGAGCAAAAGCAAGATCAGGAGCAGGACATAGGGGCAAAGCAGGAGCAGGCAGGAATCAGACTCAGAATTAAACAGCAAGCATGAATCTGGCTGGCAGGCAAAACACTGAAGTGAGAGGCACTAGTAGAGGGGGAACTAAATACCCTCCTAACAGCCAGCACCAGGTGGAGACTGATTTCTAGAATCTGCTGGCTGCCGGGAGACACCCACTGGTGGCCACTGGAACTACAACTCTCTGCCCAGGGAACCACAGCAGGAACCACCAGCAGGTGATCCACGTCCCGACAGCTGGCTTCTCTTTCATTTGCCACCTGCCTCGACCCCTGTCCGGACCTGATCATTTTTTTCAAAGTGCCTAGTGTACAATCTCCACACTGTAGCCTCCTTTTCCCCACTAACCCTTGTGGGGTGATCCTGGGGGCCGCAACGTTGTACCAGAATACCGCAAAACCCAACTCCACCAACAGGAGTTCTGGTGAAAGCCAGCCTATACTTAGACTCCATACCTTTGGTGAGCCCAGATCACCTGCCGGAGTGGTGTAGTTCTTACCTTTTTGCTTGTCCAATATGTCCATTGTAAACCCTAGGTGCGTAGGTACTACCCAAGTGCATTATCATCTACAGAAGCAGAAGGGCCCACGCAACCAACAGCTCCTCTGGTCATGCATTAAACTCTCAAAACTGTTTTCTGTTAAGTAAGTTGTTTTTTTGGCAGTGACAGATCCCTGCGTGGCCAATGTCACGTGACACCACAGGCATTCTCCCCTTGAACAAAACACAAGGTTGTTGATGCAATCTTAGCAACCTCTGATAGCCTGGAAGGAAGATGTCCCTCTAAGATTAACTGTAGCTACAAACTGCTAAGAATAGGATTCTTCCTTTTTCATGATAAATAGATAAACATTTAACAACTTTACTAATGGAGATGTATATGAGAGCAGTATATCAAACCCCAAGGGTGCGAAAAGAGCAAAGTCAATGACACTACCATTGATCAATACCACAAATGTGTAAGAGCTAGTCAAAGGAGGAATGCCTCATCCTGAGTGAGAAGTTATAGAGACATTAAAAAGTAGATCCTCCACCATGCTTTTAAATCCCCCTTTTCCCCCCTCCCCCCCCCTGGAGCGCCCCCCTCCCACACATCCCTAACGGTGAGCTTTAGCAAAAGGGTGCATGACCAGATCGCTATGTTATCGCCATACCAGCTGCTTGGCCTGTCTGCCCTGGTACTCTTACACTGCCCCACTATACTACCGGAAACTCTAAAGCCCTTTTAGAATTAAATTTAAGTCAGAGGGGAATGCCCAACCAGTGCATCCAAGGTCTCCAAATCTTTATGAATTTACCGTAGCTACTCCTCCTGGTATAAACTGCCTTTTCTGTCCATACCAGTTTATCCATTGTCCTAAGCCATTCTTCCAGAATTGGAGGCGAGGTGGAAAGCCAGGATTGTGCTATTAATTTCCTAGCTTGGTAAAGGCACCTCGCTATGGCAATTTTCGTGTTGTTACTCCCCGTGTTTTCACCTATCAGACCAAGGATACAAACCCTGGCCTCCTGTTTCAGTTTAATTTTAAACCTAATTTCCATAGTCTTTACTATCCCTGACCAGTAGACATGTGCACACTGAAATATTTCGTTTTGGAATTTCGTTTTCGTCCGAAAAATAAATTTATTTAGTTACTCCCAAAATTAGTTTTTATTCATTTTGTTTTTAGTTAAAAATTGCATTCGTCTGAAAATCCAAATTAGGGTCGAATCTGTCATTGAAGGCTTATGGTGTCTGTCGAATGTTCAAAGAAGATTCGACGGAGCAGCTAAACTGTACGACACCTATAGTTTACCTGCTCCGTCGAATCTTCTTAGAACTTTCAACAGACACCATAAGCCAAAGTACATGTGTACTTAGTTCTAGCTATTTTACTGCTCCTCCTCTTTGGTTACAATCAGCCAATAACATTCATCATCATCATTATTTTTATATATCTTATCTCCCCTACGTCGAATCTTTTCTCCCCTACGTCAAATCTTTCCTCCCCTACGTCGAATCTTTTCTTCCCTACGTCGAATCTTTCCTCCCCTACGTCGAATCTTTTCTTCCCTACGTCGAATCTTTCCTCTCCTACGTCGAATCTTTTCTCCCCTACGTCGAATCTTTTCTCCCCTACGTCAAATCTTTCCTCCCCTACGTCGAATCTTTTCTCCCCTACGTCAAATCTTTCCTCCCCTACGTCGAATCTTTTCTTCCCTACGTCGAATCTTTCCTCCCCTACGTCGAATCTTTTCTTCCCTACGTCGAATCTTTCCTCCCCTACGTTGAATCTTTTCTCTCTATGTAGAATAATCTTGGACTAATAGAGTTAAGGTTAGGCACATTTGACCACAGGTTTGATGGACACAGATTGTTATTGTCATCATCATGTCGAATCTCCTATCTATATCCAACTGTTGTAGCAACGAAAACGAAAATAAAGCATTTGTTTATGTCGGATCTTTCGTTTTTCGGATTCTGCACTTTCGTTATCGTTTGTTAAAATGATAACGAAAATACCTGAAATTCGGACGAAAATGCATTCGGACGAAAACGAATGCACATGTCTACTGACCAGTATCTTGCCAGTTTTGGGCATCTCCACATCATAGGTATGAGATCTCCTGTCTCCAGGCATCTAGGGCATTTGTCGTCCAGTCTACGGCCTGAATCTAAATAGTCTCTTAGGAGTGTAATTCGACTCTGTGTAACAGAAAGAGATGCGAGGCCTGCTGCGACGGAGAGACGGACACCAGCGGACCAGCCTCCAAAATTCTTTTCCACCGGCTATCAGTAATCTCCCCCACGTCCTCCTCCCACCTCTCCCTGGCACGCAGACTCATTTGTAAAGCCAGTAGCCTTTCAGTCATTTGCCCATATATCATTGCTATCAGACCTTTGGTAGTATTTGTTCTGGTAATTTTATTAAGGAGTGGTGCGTTGCACCATTCCAATGGGCAATTTCTAAATTGACTATCAAGGGCGTGCCTGATCTGCAGATAAGTATAGAATGTTTTATTGTTTTACTGAGCCTCAACTCAGTAAAAGATTTCAAGGTATTGGCGTCATATAACTGAGCCAGCCTGAATATTCCATGGCGCACCCATATCAAGTTTTTTTCCAATGTTAGCAGCTCATTCGAGCATTTATTATGCCATATGGGTGAGAATTCAGTAGATCCCCTATAACCCATAACTCTCTTAGCAGACTGCCAGACTTTAGCAACTAATTTATATGTTGGGGGCCCATCCTGAAATGAACCAGCCTCTAGCGCTTCCGCCAGGGAATTATGTGGGTTATCCTGCAACATGAGTTTCCCATTAGTATTCAGCATACCTTGGGATTCACAGCCTCCTATGTGTTGTAGTTGAGCCGCCAAGTAGTAACTATATGGATGAGGTATTGCCATTCCCCCTTCCCTGACGGGGCGCTGAAGGGTTTGCCATCCTTGCCAGCCCTTTCTTCCATATTAATTCTCTAAATAAGGTGTTTATATTTGTTGGTTGTAAAGACTTTTTTGCTTAATTGGATCCATTATTGTCTGTAACTTGGTGTGTAAATACACGCTTTTTAAAAAACTAATAAAGAATAGTGAAATCAAAGAAGTTATAGAGGAAAACGGAACATGGGAAGATGGAACACTGATAATTAAATCAAGAAAGGTGTACAACGGAGATGGTGTACCTACCAAGGGTTTCAGATTTTCATCTAAACATAGCCCACCAGCCATCATACTGCTGAAAGCTGAACTCCATGAATTAGGATAACCCTACCCTTATGCTGGGGCCCCTTGCACGAGTGTCTCAGCCGAGATTCTCCCTGGCGCCCTGATGGTAGAGGGGGCAGGGCCGGGTCGGTGGGGAGGGGGCTAGGGAGGATGCCTGTACCTTTAAGAAGGGTTGGGCTCCCTTCAGTCCATCTGACCTCCATCTATCCATTGGAATGCATGTGCTTCCATTGTGGAGCCACTCATAAGCTAGCGATAGGACTACAGATACCAGGGTGCCTTGGCGGGGCCTGTGGCTTACGCATGTATTTGCAAATGTGTGCAGACTAAACCCCTGTTTTTAACGCATACGGTTAGACAGGTCAATTTGGTTGTCCGCGGGCTGGTCGGTAAGTGAGCTTGGAGTTTTCCTTGGATTTATCCTTGGCTTTTTTTCTGACATATGTTGCCTTCCAATGCTGCTTGCTGCAATGGCCAGTTGTAGGTGGGGGCAGTGGCTTCCTTTTTTGTAGGATGCCGATCGGCAGACTTTTTTTCGGTCATGCCACTTCAAACAGAACCCAGCCGAATAGTCTTTTGGACCAGCTGCCGTACACACGGGACAGATATTGGCTGGTTTCTATTAAACCGGCCGATGTGTGCGGCCCTTAAGATGTAAGCTGCCACTCTGCCGGGATACCACCCCTTGTGCGAGCCCAGTCAGGCTTCCAAGGGGTGCAAATGTATATGGACTATGCTGCCAGTCATTGATTTACTACCTGTTGAAGATTATTACCAAATTATGGATTTACTGCCAATAATTCACCCTTTTTTTGCAAAGGACTTTTGATGGATTGTACTGCCTAAATAAAGTGGCTGTAAACCCTCACATATACCCAGTGAAGTGACTGGCCTCAGGTGATACACAGGGATAAAACAAATCCTCCTACATAAGGTATACCTGTTTATCTGCAGTTTTCTCTTCTCCACATCCATTCAAAGTTCAGAATTAATAAAGCTTTTCTGAGCTGTCAAAAAAAGAGCTCAGAAAGCTGAAGTTACACTCTGCAGAGCTCAGTGAAGAGAACTCTGGGAGCTGATTGGAGGGAAGGGACCCCCTTCCCCCTTTCACACAACGCACAGAATCAGAGCTGAGGCTGTCAATCAGATGGAGCTCCTCCCCTGTCACCTTTTTTTCTCTTGGTGTCAGGAAACCTGTCAGAAGTGATTCAAGCTGATAGCAGAGGAACGAAGCAGCAGGCAGAAATGACACTCAGTGCTCTTGATCGCGAGAGATACACACTATAGAGGGATATGCTTTGTTCATATTTCATGTCTGAGGTTTACAACCACTTTAAAGTATGACTACCTATAGGGGGACTACAACAGGGAGAATTAGAGAACTTTGACAGCGTAGAACCCTCCTAGGTACGTGCTAGAATATAGTTTTTGGTCTTTCTGCTTACCAGGAAGATGGCCAGGTAAAACTTAGAGTACTCTCTGCCTACAGGGGAGCAGGATCTATTGGTTAGGTCTGTTCATTGTGTTTAGGTGCAGCTCAGCTTGTTTGACTGTCCCTCATTGGTCCAATAGGGAGGCATATTGGATAGTGGGAGGGGACCTGACAAGTGAGTGCACAGGCTTTGTTACAGTCCTTGCAATTGGCAGAGGGAAAGTGCTGCATTGCATTTCGGGATACTGTATAAAAGTTCAGGGTACATGTGCTCAGAGTTAGTTGAACAGAGTCAAGGAGGGAGGGGGCAGCTGCCCTCTCCTCCGCGGAGGTGGTCGTGATAAGGCCTACACATGATCGGAATAGACTATGAAAAGCTTCCGTCGGACTTTTTCTGTCGGACATTCCGCTCATGTGTACAGGGCATTACACTTATGCCCCATACACACGGTCGGACATTGATCAGACATTCCGACAACAAAATCCTAGGATTTTTTCCGACGGATGTTGGCTCAAACTTGTCTTGCATACACACATTCACACAAAGTTGTCGGAAATTCCGATCATTCTGAACGCGGTGACGTAAAACACGTACGTCGGGACTATAAACGGGGCAGTAGCCAATAGCTTTCATCTCTTTATTTAATCTGAGCATGCATGGCACTTTGTGCGTCGGATTTGTGTACACGCGGTCGGAATTTCCGACAACAAGGTCCTATCACACATTTTCCGTTGGAAAATCCGACCGTGTGTGCGGGGCATTACAGATGGCTAAAAAGATCAATGTGTCAGTGGGAACTTATCTGAGAGGCAGAAATTCCTCATTGCTAGCAACCTCTGAAAGGAACCCTAGGGTTCCACTGAACCCCGGTTGAGAAACCCTGGTGTAGAAGTTTGGCCATGGACTATAAAAGTGTCAACAAGTGTGCTCCTGGAGGAGTCTCGCTTTTAACCTAGAGCGCTCCCTTAACACTGATTTCACGTGACCGCCTCCTCTGTCCACCACTGGGGGGCACTAGCGAGGGCTTGCTCCCGGGTACCCGTGCTCCCACCCACAACCTGATGGTGACAACAGTGGACCATGACCATGTAATGTGTGCTGAAATGGCCATTGAGGTGGGCTTTATTCGACTTGCTACAGTTTCTAATGCAGATTGTGAGAAGCTCACAGTGTGCAGTGAAATCAGAGTAAGCCAATTTCAATACAGGAGGGAAACCTGTACAACTGTGCAAGACTGAAGGAGGGGTCATTAAAAAAACCTCGCCATTGACGTCCCTTTAAAAGACCGGCAAAAACTTTGTATAGAGGAAGCACAAACTTTACTTTGACTTTATACGGCCGTGTACGACCACGATATTCATTGGGATTATTTTTCTGCCCTAGGTATTCCATTAAACTCGGATCGTTTCAGCGGCAGGCATTCATCTAGGTCACTGCATTTTGTT
Source organism: Lithobates clamitans (assembly GCA_037952925.1). NCBI lineage: Eukaryota > Metazoa > Chordata > Amphibia > Anura > Ranidae > Lithobates > Lithobates clamitans. The sequence continues at coordinate 51,202 of JBBGZY010002327.1, forward strand.
TTCCTTGCGCTGAGCCGAAAATCCGCAGCCACACATAAACTATGAGCAATAAATAAAGCTACATTTGATATTTTTATAATACACAAGCTGCATCGATTGAACTTTAAAAGAACATATTATTAGACGGGATCTGGAAAAAAAACGCAGAAAGCGCGCTCTCCGCCTTACAAACATTTTAAAGGCATAATTCTACCTCTGTGCAAGTTTTCCGAAAATAAGTTTGGCATAAACAACATTTTATTTTTTATACTGCAATTGATTATTTTCTTTTTTTTTTGGGTTTTTTTTGGACTTTGCTTATGCCGTTTACAGATTTTCTTGCTTTTGCTTTCTGCTGCTTAACCCTTTCCCCAGCATCCCTTTAAACAGTTCTGAACGCCCGGGGGGGGGGGGTGGGGGGGGGTAACGGATTGGTGATCATGTGACCACTGGTCCCACCAGCTACCAAACTTTAGTCTGGACTGAGAGGTGTCTTTGACAGCATGCAGTGAGCGGGCCCTCAGGACATAAACATTGGCTGCCCAGCGACGTTAAAGCCCACCCGTTTGCCATTGTATATATGGGTTCAAAAAATGAACTTGTGGCTGGTGGAGATAATGGCTGCAGACACACACCCCTCATGCCACCGCCATGCTCCCCCCATTTCTTCCTAATTTTATTACTTAATGATAATGGCAAACATCTAAATGCACAGAGGACACATTTATAAGCGAGCTGTTACTTGTATTTCTGTACATCCAGTCCTAATAATTACACAGCTCTGCCACTCAGCACAGCCCATATCTGGCAGGCAGAAGACCTGATTTTCACCCTTGCAGTTAATTGACACTTACAGGTCTTGTCCCACCCCCAGCCTGTGACTGGACACTAAAAGGAGACGCAATGTGTGTCACTCTGATACATATCCTCCTATCAGCATGCTTCTTGTTTGCACATGAACTGATTGGTTTCTTCTGCTGCTTCTTCCTATCATGCTCCAGCCCTGCAGTACAGGGACTGTGAGAGGCTGATACCACTACACTGCTTGCAGGTCCAGAGACACACTGTTCCAGAGGTGTGCTGTTCCAGAGGTGTGCTGTTCCAGAGATCAGCTGTTCCAGAGTGCTGCTGTTCCAGAGATGTGCTGTTCCAGAGGTGTGCTGTTCCAGAGGTGGGCTGTTCCAGAGGTGCGCTGTTCCGGAGGTGTGCTGTTCCAGAGACCTGCTGTTCCAGAGACCTGCTGTTCCAGAGATGTGCTGTTCCAAAGATCAGCTGTTCCAGAGAGCTGCTGTTCCAGAGCGCTGCTGTTCCAGAGAGCTGCTTTTGCACAGACCTGCTGTTCCAGAGACCTGCTGTTCTAGAGATCCACTGTTTCAGAGACCTGCTGTTCCAGAGATCTGCTGTTCTAGAAATCTGCTGTTCTACAGATCTGTTGTTCTAGACATCTGCTGTTCCAGAGACCTGATGTTCTAGAGATCTTCTGTTCCAGAGGTGTGCTGTTCCAGAGAGCTGCTGTTCTAGAGATCTGCTGTTCCCCAGACCTGCTGTTCCAGAGACCTGCTGTTCCAGAGACCTGCTGTTCCAGAGGCCTTCTGTTCTAGAGATCTGCTGTTCTAGAAATCCGCTGTTCTACAGATCTGTTGTTCTAGACATCTGCTGTTCCAGAGACCTGATGTTCTAGAGATCTTCTGTTCCAGAGGTGTGCTGTTCCAGAGAGCTGCTGTTCTAGAGATCTGCTGTTCCCCAGACCTGCTGTTCCAGAGACCTGCTGTTCCAGAGACCTGCTGTTCCAGAGGCCTTCTGTTCTAGAGATCTGCTGTTCTAGAAATCCGCTGTTCTAGAGATCTGCTGTTCCAGAGACCCGCTGTTCTAGAAATCTGCTGTACTAGAGATCTGCTATTCTAGAGATCTGCTGTTCCAGAGGCCTGCTGTTCGAGACATATGCTGTTACAGAGACCTACTGTTCCAGAGACCTGCTGTTCTAGAAATCTGCTGTTCTAGAGACCTGCTGTTCTAGAGATCTGCTGTTCCAGAGACCTGCTGTTCCAGAGCCTGTGACTGGACACTGAAAGGAGAAGCAAAGTGTGTCACTCTGCTCTCCCCTTCTAGCAGCATGCTTCTTGTCAGGCCATGAACTGATTGGTTCCTGCTGCTGCTTCTTCCTCTCATACTCCAGCCCTGCTGTACAGGGACTGCGAGAGGCTTATACCATTATACTGCTTGCAGGTCCAGTGACACGCTGTTCAAGAGATCTGCTGTTCCAGAGACCTGCTGTTCTAGAAACCTACTGTTCTAGAGAGCCTGATTTTCCAAAGATCTTGTGTTCCAGAGATCTGCTGTCACTCTAATGCAGCACGAATGATTGGCTCCATTTGCTGCTTTTCCCTTTACCCGTCTGAGCTCTGATGTATAAGGGATTGCAGGAGGCAGATACAATGTCATATTTGGGTACTCATATTGCTTGTATTTAAAAATAAATACATTTAATGATATATTATTGAATATAGCACTGCATTAATTTTTACATTATTTGTTTGTATTTGTTTTAGGTTTAACTTTTTGTTGCTCCAGCTATAACATAATTTTTTTATTTTTGGTTAGGTAAAGATTTTTTTGCTGTCTGAGGTCATATTGAGGAGATTTATCTTCATTCCTTGTCCTGGTGACAACCAGGGGCGTTGCTAGGTCTACAGACCATAGCAGCGAAGTAAAGAAAGTCATACGCTTGGGTGGGCATACACATGTATATAATATACATATGTGCGCGTGTGTGTGTATGTGTATATATATATATATTTATCATTACATTAGGGTCCCCAGAGAGGCCCACCTTACCTCAGGGTCCCCAGAGAGCCCCCCCCCCCTTACATCAGAGTCCCTAGAGAGTCCCACTTACCTCAGGGTCCCCAGAGAGCACCCCCCTTACATCAGAGTCCCAAGGGAGCCCCTCCTTACATCAGGGTTCCCAGAGAGCTGCCTCCACTTGTTTTAGGGCCCCCAGAGGGCCTCCCCTTACATCAGGGTCCCCAGAGCCTCCCTTTTTACATCAGGGTCCTTACATCAGGCTCCCCAGGGAGCCCCCTTTACATCAGAGTCCTCAGAGAGCCCCTGCCTTGCATCAGGGTCCCCAGAGAGATCCCCACTTACATCAGCGTCCCCAGAGGGCCCCTCTTACATCAGGTTCCCCAGAGAGCCCCTCCTTACATCAGAGTCCCCAGAGAGCCACCCCCTTACATCAGAGTCCCCAGAGAGCCCCCCCTTACATCAGAGTCCCCAGAGAGTCTCAGCCTTGCATTAGGGTTCTCAGAGAGCCCCCCACTTACATCAGGGTCCCCAGAGAGCCCTCCTTACATCAGGGTCCCCAGAGAGCCCCCCCTTACATCAGGGTACCCAGGGAGCCTCGCCCTTACATTAGATTCCCCAGAGAACCCCCACTTACTTCAGGGTCCCTAGAGAGCCCCTCCACTTACATCAGGGTCCCCAGAGAGAGGGCGGCAAGGAGAGATGATGTAATCTCTCTTCTGCCCGCAGCTGCACAGTGAGGGCATAACAGCAGTGATGCAGAGCGGGCAGTGAGAGATGATGTCATCTCTCTGATCTCTCTCCCTCCCGGCTCTTCCATGCTGCATGCCCACTATCAGGCTCTCCCGTGCTGCTTGCCGCACGGCTGCAAAGAGACCACGGCCCGGTAGTGAGCCGTGGCCCCGTGTTTAGGGACCCCTGGGACTCAGGGCTATGGGCCTCAGATTCGGGGCTATAGCCCCAAAAGCCTCCCCCTAATGACGCCACTGGTGACAACACTGTCATGACAAGATGGGAAGTAAGGGAAATTCACCAACAGGGTTAGTGACAGTTAAAAAGAGCTTATGGGAGTTCTAGTCCTAATCTTTACCCATTTTGCATTCAGGGCAATTTTGTAATTTTTAAAAAAAACATTTATAAATTAATTAAAAAACGCCAAATAATTCGATTTTTTCTAAAAGCAAAGGCCCCGTAAAATAAAAATGGTGGTTGGTATTTGTGCTACTGTTTATCAAAGACATATTTTGATGTAAAAAATACAGTAAAATACATTTTAATGCACATGAACACAATGTAATTCCCAATTTAGGGAAAAGGTAACGTTGCCTAAAGTAACTAGATACCAAACATGTCATCCTGTGCTTCTGTGAAAACTATGATACCCACAATTGTCCATGCCAGTCCGGTCCATGGAGGGCAGGTGGTTAAAAAAGGGAATTTTTATTGCCTTCTGCAGATTTTCACTTCCTGTTATGGTGACAATATCGTCACCAATAGAGGACATAAATAGAAATCACCCCAACAGGCCCACAGAGACTCTACCTGCATCATCTTATATATTAGCTGGACATATGCTTTGACTTGCCAGGACCAAGTGGCATCTTGTAGGCATCTTGTAGGATATCGGCTTCCTGGCGGGACATTTCATGGGCATATCTCCCAACTTTCTGAGATGTGAAAAAGGGACACCATTTACCATAAAGTATGTGGGCAAAAGTGCTGTTAGGAGACAATAGTACCTTATCAAGCCTTAATAGGTCCTCTAGTGGGTGTTCTCAATCCTATTGAAACCAGGGTCCGGTAAATTCTTACAAAACCTTCAATGCCCCAATAGTAAAAAAAAAGAAGTTAATACAATAAAAGTATGGGAATACGAAATATGTATTTAAATGGTGGAAGGCTCTGGATGGGGCTCAGTGTCACCGCGGGGGTGGGGGTTTTGAGTGGGTTAGGGGACTCTGCAGAAGACTTGGTTGTCCTTTAGGCAATGAGGTTTTTTGGAGGGAGCTGAGTGCACATTTGGGGGATTGGGTCTCTCTAGGAGGCTGGAGGCTTTGCAGGGGAACTGTAGGAAACTGTAGGGAACCTGCGGAGGGCTGAGGGACATGGAGGTTGGGGGCTCTGCAGCAACCTAGGAGGCATTTCAGCACGTTGGATTGCACTGTGGGTGCTGAGGGCTCTCAGGGGGGTCTGGGGGGCACTGTGGGAGTTTGAGGGGTACTGTGGGTCATTATAGGAGGTTGAGGCGCACTATGGGAGCTGGGAGGCAACGTGGGAGGTTACGGGATCTGCACGTGGCTGGAGACCTGGAAGGAGAGAGGCCATTGCCTAGTAGGGACCTAGGCCTGGTGGATGAGAATCATTGCTCTAGAGCATTCCATCATGGTTCTAGTAACTTTCAAAGCTCAAGCCCTGAAAAGGGGAAAGCTTTTCAAATGAAACGCACTTTCTCAACCTTTTCAACAAAGAGGAACACTTTCCGGCCTCAGTGAATACCTGCTCAAAATGACTACAACTCATGATACATTAGTGTGATGATCAGTGGGAAGAATGCTCCTTACATTTGTGGTCATTGGGAAGTATCAACACCTTACAGATAGCTAAAAAGATCAATGGTGTCAGTGGGATCTTATCTGAGAGACAGAAATTGCTCATTGCTCAAGGAACCCCTTGAAACTTCCGGAAGAACCCTAGGGTTCCATGGAGCCCTGCTTGAGAATCCCTGGTCTAGATAAACTATACTTCCCTCACAGATCTGCTTCCTTAAAGGAAAACACACTCCACTGTATACCCATCAGGACCAATCCTCACTTCTATCGGTCAAGTGTTATCAGACAAACACATCAGGCATGGGTTTGCAAGGGTAGCCAGCGTATGTAGAAACAGCGACCTTTGCAAACCTTTGGCAGATCTGGGTGAGCTCATTGGGCAGAATTTTATAAGCTTTTAAGGTTGGCTTTTTGACCCACCAGCTGTACTTCAGAGAGGGGAAGTAAGCATGTGGCATGAGCAGGGGTATGATAACTCTGGAAAATGAGTATTGTTGCCATGGTTGCAAAAGAATCATTTTTTTTAATTGAAAATCTTAGCTGGATGCAATATAAAATGTACAGGTCATTTACAAAAAGCATCATGCATAAGTTATCTTAATTACCATGCGTTAGTAGCGTTTGTTTTTTTTCGATGCACTAAAAAAATTAGCACACATTAATTTATTGATTTTAGGGTATTTTGACGGTAAAAAATACCAATACATAAAGAATATTCGCTTGTTTGAGGATGGGCTGATATATCTGAATATATGTATGGCCAATGTGTGGTTATCTATTGGTTTGTAAGAGTTGTAAACCTATGGCTAACCTACAGCAGATCAGGCATGCTTTCCGAATCTGCCCAATCCTTTAGTTCCTCCAGAACGTTTGTTTAGGGCAGGGGTCTTCAAACTGCGGCCCTCCAGGTGTTCAGGAACTAGAATTCCCATCATGCCTTGTCATGTCTGTGAATGTCAGAGTTTTACAATGCCTCATGGGATGTGTAGTTCTGCAACAGCTGGAGGGCCGTAGTTTGAGGATCCCTGGTTTAGGGCTTTGATTTGATTCTTGTTAGGAGCAGCCATTGTTTCAGCCAAAGAATCCCAAATTCGGAACTGGTTGTCAACCTTTAGAGAATTTTTTAAAAATTAGCTTGCGAAGCAATGACACTTTATACCCATTTTGCACAAAAATGACCACTAATTTGGATTTTCCCCCTAATCAAGACTTCTTGAGTGCTTCTTGCATAATTCTCTCGTTGATAATATCTCAGGTACTGGGCACTATTAATGCTTAATTAATGAAGACTTAACGCAGCGTCAACTTTTTTTTTTATTTTTCTTACTTACGCCATCAGTGTAATATTGTCGCTTGAAACGCCTGTGACTTTAGCTGCCCTTGGTCATAAAACGCTGGCACGCGAAAGCCTTCTTTTCAGATGGGCTCCCCAGTGTCTGCTCCTTCCAATTAAAACGTCTTTCTTTTACCACATTCCATAATTATTCATTCCATTTTATTTACTTGCAGATGGTTGAAACATCCCCTTATAATCTGATTTTTTTTTTTTTTATATAATTTCCAACGTTACTTTTCTTCTAAACACCTTTTTCATTACAAGGCAGTCGGCATGCTGAGGCAGCATTGCCTTTTGTTTCCCGGCTTAATTGGTTCTGGTAGGCTTGCGAGCCACCATCCCTATATTCTGAGAGTCATTTTCATGTAAATTCCTACCTCGCTGTTTTATAGCAAAATCTAATTAATTTAAATCTGGTGCTTGGGTTATTAAATTAGTATCTTACTTTTATATGGACTATTGAAGTGGTGTTAAAAAAATAATAGAGTGAAAAAAAAAAGAAGGAACAGATTGCATAGAGCAATAGTTAAAAGCCAACTTCACTGAAAACTGATATTTTAGTTTTGCATGGTTGCTGGTTAGTTGAATCCCATGCTGCCTTTTTATGTATTAATGTCTTGAGTCTTGGTCCCAAGCAGCACTTGAGGTTCCACCCTCTTTCTTATGCTTTCTTCTTGCAGCTCCTAGCATTCTTGGCCACACAGTGACTGAATGTTTATAAAGACATAGCTTGACTAGTGTGGTGTGGAGAAATTTGAATGATCTTCACAGAGCCCTGACCTCAACCCTACAGAACACCTGTGGATGAACCGGAAAGTTGATTGCAAGTTAGGTCTTCTCACCCAATCTCGCAAATGCTCTTCTGGATGACCGGGATTCTAGCCTTCCCTTGTTCTTCCAACTCTAATGAACACCTTTAGAATAAATTAGAAACTGATTCTAGCTAGGTCTTTCTCATCTCATATGAATGCTTGACCTCAGATATGCTCTTTTGGCTGAATGGACCAATATTGCCACAGACACACTCTTAATTCTTGTTGAAAGCCTTCCCAAAAGACTGGAGGCTGTTTTAGCTGCAAAAAGAAGCCAACTCCTTATTAATGTCCATGGTTTTGGAATGGGATGACCAACAAACTCATGTAGGTGTAATCAGGTTAAGGTGAAAGCCCAAATCTCAACCCTACTGAACATCTTTGGGATGAACTGGAACATTGTTGCAAGCCAGGTCTTCTCGTCCAACTTCAGCACCTGACCGCACAAATGTTCTTTTGGATGGCCTTTCCCTGCTCTTCCTGCTTTGTGGCAACAGTCTTGGAAAGGTCCTTTTCTCTTCCAGCATGACCGTGCTCAAAACCAGATTCATAAAGTCATAATTTGACTAGTTTGCTGTGGAGGAACAGTGTCCTTCACAAAGCCCTTGACCTTAACCATACTGAACATCTTTGGGATTAAATGGAATGTCTACTCTGAGCCAGGTCTTCCAATCCAGTATCAGTACCTGACCTCACAAATGGGCACAAATTCCCACAGACACACTCCAAATTCTCGTGGAAATCCTTCCCAAAAGAGTGGAGGTGGTTAAAGCTTCAAAGGGGAAGCCAACTCCTTATTAATGTCCATGGTTTTGGAATGGGATGACCAACAAACTCATGATTGTGTGAGCCCTGACCTCAACCCTACTGAACACCTTTGGGATAAACTGGAACATTGACTGCAGGCCAGGTTTTGTCATCCAACATCAGTACCTGCCCTGACAAATGTTTTTTTGGCTGAATGGGCCACCATTCCAATAGACACACTCCAAAATCTCATGGAAAATCTTCCAAAAAAGTGTAGGCTATCATGGCTGCAAAGGGGAAGCCAATTTCATATTATTGCCCATAGTTTTTGAAATGGAATAACCAACAAACCAATGTAGGTGTGATTAGTTTGAGGTCAAAGCCCTGACCTCAACCCTAATGAACACCTTTGGGATGAACTGGAATGATCATTGCAAGACAGGTCTTCTCATCCAACATCAGTGCCTGACCTTACAATAGCTCTTTTAGATGACAGCCTTCCCCTGCACTTCCAGTCCTAATGAACACCTTGAATTAGAAGCCAACTGTGAGTTTGGTCTTTTTATCTCATATGAATACCTGACTTCACAAATGCTCTTTTGGCTGAATAGGCAAATATTCCCACAGACACACTCCAAAATCTTGTAAAAAGTCTTCCTAAAAGAGTGTAGGCTGTGATGGCTGCAAAGGGGAAGCCAAATTTATATTAATCCCCATGGTTTTGGAATGGGATAACCAACAAACAGAGGCAGGTGCTGAGGTCAGAGCTCTGACCACAACCCTACTAAACACCTTAGGGATGAATGGAACGTTTATTGCAAGCCAGGTCTTATCATCCAACATGAGCACCTGATCTCAAAAATTTTCTTTTGGATGAATGGGCCAATATTTCCACAGACACTCCGAGAATTTTGTGGGAAGCCTTCCCAGAAGAGTGGAGTTTGTTATAGCCACAAATGGGAAACCAACTCCATGATAATGTCCATGGTTTTGGAATGGGATGACCAACAAACTTATGTAGGTGTGATTGGATTGAGGTCAGAGCCCTGACCTCATCCCTACTGAACACCTTTGGGATAAACTGAGATGCTGATTGCAAGCCAGGTCTTTTCAACCAACTTTGCAAGTGCTCTTTTGGATGACAGTGGTTCCAACCCACCCCTTGCGCTTCCAACCCTAATGAACAACTTTGGAATAAATTAAAAGTCAACTATGAACTAGGTCTGCTCATCCCATATGAATAATTGACCTCACATATGCTCTTTTGGCTGAATGGACCAATATTGCCACAGACACACTATAGAGAGCCTTCCTACAAGAGTGGAGGCTGTTTTAGCTGCAAAGGGCCAACTCCTTATGGTTCATGGTTTTGGATTAGGATGACCAACAAACTCCTGCTGGTGTAATTGGGTTGAGGTCAGAATCCTAATCTCAACTCTACTCAACACCTTTGGGATGACCTGGAACATTGATTACAAGCCAGATCTTCTCATCCAACATCGGCACCTGACCTCACAAATGTTCTCCTGACCTTAACTCTACCGAACAACTTTGGGGTAAACTAAAACGTTGATTGCAAGCCAGGTCTGCCAAAGACACACTCCAAAATCTTGTGGAAAGTTTTCTAAAAAAATATAGGCTGTTACAACTGCAAATGGTGAGCTCACTCAATATAAATGGCCACGGTTTCGGAATGGGATGACCATAACCCATGTAGGTGTGATGGCCATTTGACTAGTTGTCCACAACACTTTGGCCATATAGGGAATTAATAATTATTATAATCATCTTTCTTATCGATTATTCCAGGTAATATATATTTCGATTGATAGATTTTACAAGCTCTTCTTTTACTTTCACCTTCCGTTGACTATTTCACCTTAGTCCGCAGTTTTGTATTATTGTAACGTAACAATAAAACAAGCCCTCTCAGTATGTTTTATGCCCATATCAAATTTTTTTGAACTTCACTCCGAGCGGGGATTAAAAGTGTCTTAAAAACTTCAATATCTCTTCTCTCTCCGGATGGATTTTATTCCATTCTCTTTAAAGATAGGGCAATATAGGTTTATCTATAAGCCCGCCTGGAACATAAAGCAGGCGTGTCGCTATACTTTAGCGGCCACCGTGTCATCGGCGTCCTACATCGCTTTGCTGCCCGTCAACAAGAGAAGGGTAAGGCGCCCATTTATTAACTCCGCGACACCTTTGGCTGTTATCAATTTCCAAGCCGGACTTCAATCAATCTAATAAAATCAGAATAAAACTGTTTAAGTAATGAAATGTTACCTTTGGATCCAGCCTCGTAAAAATGAAGAGGAACTGTGATCATGAATTAACAAACAGGGAGCAGATATATATCCTTATGCTCTTATTGCGGCAGTCATATAACATTTTTATTGGCACCGCTGCTACTGGGACTATAAAGTTATATTGTGAATCTCCTTAGGCCTAATTTTTTTATTACTACCACCCCCCCCCCCCCCCAACACACACACACACACCATTTTAAACTAGCTGCCTTTTTACAAAGGGACAAAGGCGTATATTGAATATGGTGCCAGGTTAGATCATTTCTCCACCATTCTTGTATGGGTCAAATGGTAAAGTGCTAAACATCTGTAGAAATTTCAACTAGTGTGACGGTGTGAACGAGCCACCTTTCAGAAGCCTGAATCTTAAAAAGGAGCTCTGGGCTCCTTCAGTAAAAAATGAAAAGTCAACATTATATATTAGGGCACTTACCTATTCAGGGATCCAGCGGTGTCCCCATCCAAGACCATTTTTTAATCGGCTATCGGGTGCTGCCACCATCATCCCAGCCTTGCGGCTTCACAGCCAGTTCCCTAATGCGCGTGTGCGGAGCGTTTTGTGAACTTCCGGTTGAGTTTGCCGTGGCTAAGTCAGCCGGAAGTGGGAGCAGGTGCCTGTCAAAACCGGGTACCCGAGTACCTCCCCCCGGAAAGGTGCCAAGTGTGGCAGCGAAGGAGGGGAGGAGGCACATAAGCGAAGATTTCCCTTTTGGGTGCAGCTCCGCCCTAATTACTGAAGTTGAACTCTAGGCAAATAGCTAAATACCAGGATGGAATACATATACTGAAGCTGTTTTTTTTAAGCTGTTCATACATTATTAGCTAATATAGTATACATACAGTGCCTTGAAAAAGTATTCATACCCCTTGAGAGGTTCCACATTTTACAACCAAAAAAACATAAATGTATTTTTTGGGGATTTTATGTGAACACAAAGTGACACATAATTGTGAAGTGGAAGGAAAATGATAAATGGTTTTCCAAATTTTTTACAAATAAATATGTGAAAAGTGTGGCGCGCATTTGTATCCAGCCTCCTTTACTCTGATTCCCCTAACAAAAATCTAGTGGAACCAATTGCCTTTAGAAGTCACCTAATTAGTAAATTATTATTATTTTATTATTATACAGGATTTATATAGCGCCGATAGTTTGCGCAGCGCTTTACAATATTAGGGCATACAGTACAATTACAATACAGTTCAATACAGGAGGAATCAGAGGGCCCTGCTCATTAGAGCTTACAATCTAGGAGGGAGGGTCAAGTTATAGAAAAGGGTAATGGCTGTGGGGGATGAGCTGATGGAGAGAATAGAAGTGCAGTTGTTAGATGGAGGCAGGATAGGCTTCTCTGAAGAGGAACGTTTTCAGGGATCGCCTAAAAGTGGATACATTTGGAGACAGTCTGACAGATTGGGGTAGGGAATTCCAGAGAATGGGCGAGGCTCGGGAGAAGTCCTGGAGGCGGATATGGGAGGAGGTGATGAGGGAGCTAGAGAGCAGGAGGTCTTGGGAGGAATGAAGAGGGCTATTAGGTTGGTATTTTGAGACTAGGTTAGTGATGTAGCTGGGGGCAGAGTTGTGGAAGGCTTTGTAAATTATTGTTAGTATTTTGGATTGAATTTGTTGGGGTGAGTGGCAGCCAATGGAGGGATTGGCAGAGAGGGGTAGCAGACACTGAGCGGTTTGTAAGGTGGATGAGTCTGGCAGCAGCATTCATGATGGACTGAAGGGGGAGGAGCCTATTTAAAGGTAAGCTAATCCAGTGTAGCCTATATCTACAGAGCATTCTGTGGTGTATTGTTTCTACTACTTTTCTGGTGGTGTACACAGTACACAATACAGTGCAGCCGTAGTACAGTTGCTAATACAGTGCAGGCGGTGTACACAGTATCTAATACAGTGTGTAGTTTTTCTACTACACTTCTGGTGGTGTACACAGTATCTAATACAGTGTAGTGTGGTGTTGCAAAACAAAATATACATCATGTCCGGAAGACCACCAAGGTGAGGCAGATGTTCACAGGCCACTAAAAGAGGGCAAGCAGCCTCTGTGTCTACAGTCAACAGTGCTGGTCGTGGACATGGTGCATCCTCTGCAGGTGGCCGTGGGGCACGCTTGTCCTTTTTTTCTGCTGCTGGCCGTGTTATTGAGCCAGAACATGCAGAAGAGTTGGTGGAGTGAATAATAAAGCCATCCTCATCCTCTGTCACCCAGGCTCAGAGTAGTTTGCCTTCCAATGCAGCTGCCAAAGCGGCCTATACCACCGGCTCCTTGTTCACAGTCACTCCTTCTGTAGCCCCACCATCATGCACGGAGGAGTCCCCAGAACTATTCGACCACAGTGTCGGGTACATGCTGCTGGAGGATGCACAGCGATTTGAAGGCTCCGATGTTGGTTCCCAGGTTGAGGAAGCGAGTAACGTGAGCCTAGAGAGAGGGGTGCCCAAGAAGGACAAGAAAATGGCAGTCATGTTCCCTCAGCTGCAGCATACTGCCAAGTTTTCTCCAGGATGAGGAGGGAGGGGATGATGAGGTCACTGACTCTACTTGGATGCCTGAGAGAAGAGTGGAGGCACAACTCCAGCAAGGCAGGATGTCCTCTAGGGAGCAGCTTAAGGGCAACCACCCTATTGCATCACACCGCAGAGCTCCGCAGATGACTCCCCGCTGACTTTTAAAAGTTCCTTGGTGTGGGCCTTTTTCGAAACATGTGCCACAGATTACACTGTTTCTGTTTGCAACCTATGGAACAAGAAAACACTGCGCTAGACTAAAGCTAATAAGAGCTGCAGTTCAAATGTGCAATACACAATATGGGATAAAAACAAAGAAAAAACTGCGCTAAACCCTCATACCTTGTGTGAAGGTATATATGAAAAGACACCAAATTGATTGTGGAAATATATGTGAATCCTCTAAAGATTAAATAGGATGACATACAAATCAAAAATGAGCAATCAATATTATATAAAAATCACAAAAGTGCCAAAAGCACAAAATAGTGAAACGTAAACAAAAAAAGTCCCAGGATCGAAAAGGAAATCTTCTAATAAGATGGGAAGAGTCCCTAGTTGGCTCTTTGTAGGGATCAGTGTATGAAAGTTGAAAGTGAAAACGACACCCCTTGCAGTGATCCTCCACCTTTAAAAATACATCCTTACCAGATAGTAAGCTTCAATAAGCTCGTAGATAAACCAAAGGCCGGATACCAGCAAATATTGGAACATCCCTCTGTTGACGTCGCAGATGACAGGCAAACCAGGTTTGTATAGGACCTTGTATTCAGGCATCCAGCAGCATCAGGACATCACTCAATCAGTGTACCACGGACATGCATGGGGAAGGAGGGGGTTGCCACAACCCAAGTCACCACTGAGCCTAAACTTCATACAGAGATGTGCTGAAGAACAGCGACTCTCCCCCTCCTCATAGGATCAGAGATAGCAGTGGGTGCCATTGGCTCCTGATATCAATCACAGTCAGTGAGCAGAGCTGAGCTCTGTGTGAGGATGGACATGAAAAAAATTTTGTGCAATACATTTCCAGACCCGGGGAAGTTACAATTTCCTGGTGCTGGACAACATGTTGCTGAGGCTTCGTTCAGTCAGAGGAAGAGTGGTGGAGAAGGTGGCCGGCTGACCGATGCCTTTAAACAATTTTTCAGTCCTCAGTGCCAAGGTCTGATCAGTTCAAGCAACCATCGCCAGCGTCTGCATTACATGGTGCAGGACTATCTAGGGGCAAGTGCAGTCTTGGAGACCTTTCCAACAGAGCATTCACTGGGTTACTGGGTCTTGAGGATGGACCACTGGCCAGAACATGCTCAATATGCAATTGAGCTACTGGCCTGTCCTGCATCCAGCATTCTTTCTGAATGCACATTCAGTGCTGCTGGAGGGTTTGTAATGGATCATAGAGTGCGCCTGTCCACAGCCTCTGTTGATAGGCTCACATTCATAAAAATGAATCAGTCTTGGATCAGCAGCTATCAAGCACCTGATGCTGATGTAACTGATTTAATTTTCTATGGATGTGGGATTCCTTGAAGACTACCTATGCTGACTATTCTATTCCTCCTCAATGTTGATGATGCTAGCTTCAAACAATATTTTTTATTGTTTCACTTTAAGCATTATTAAAATCACTTCTTCTGAAAAAACAGCCGTTTTTAAAACTTTTTTTTTGCATTGATACATGTCCCCTGGGGCAGGACCCAGGTCCCCAAACACTTTGTATGGCAATAACTTGCATATAAGCCTTTAAAATTAGCACTTTTGATTTTTCACGTTCGTGTGCCATAGACTTTACCGGTGCTCACGTGTTCGAACAAATCTGTCCACAGGACAACTATTAGTCGTGTTCTCCACAAATCTGGCCTTTATGGAAGAGTGACAAGAAGAAAGACATTGGTGAAAGAAAGTCATAAGAAGTCCTGTTTGCAGTTTGTGAGAAGCCATGTGGGGGACACAGCAAACATGTGGGAGAAAGTGCTCTGGTCAGAGGAGACCAAATTGGAATTTTTTGGCCTAAAAGCAAAATGCTATGTGTGGTGGACAACTAACACTGCACATCACCCTGAACACACCATCCCCACTGTGAAACATGGTGGTGGCAGCATCATGTAGTGGGGATGCTTTTCTTCAGCAGGGACAGGGAAGCTGGTCAGAGTTGACGGGAAGATGGATGGAGCCAAATACAGGGCAATCTTAGACGAAAACCTGTTATGCCCTGTACACACGGTCGGACATTGATCAGACATTCCGACAACAAAATCCATGGGTTTTTTCCGACGGATGTTGGCTCAAACTTGTCTTGCATGCACACGGTCACACAAAGTTGTCGGAAAATCCAATCGTTCTGAACGCGGTGACGTAAAACACGTACGTCAGGACTATAAATGGGGCAGTAGCCAATAGCTTTCGTCTCTTAATTTATTCTGAGCATGTGTGGCACTTTGTGCGTCAGATTTGTGTACACACGATCGGAATTTCCGACAACGGATTTTGTTGTCGGAAAATTTTATAGCCTGCTCTCAAACTTTGTGTGTTGGAAATTCCTATGGAAAATGTGTGATGGAGCCCACACACAGTCGGACAACAATTATACATATTTATACAATTATACATATATTTCATTTTTAGCTGGTTATGTACATGTATTCACTATATATGTTTTGTTCTTCCTTAACGCATATTGAATGTAATAGGAAAAAATTATAGCGACTGATATGACCTGGTCTATATATGACCTCTGGAAGGGTCTGATTGCTCAGCGCTGTCATATCCGGCTCGTGTGCACTTCACCTTCAACACTTGTTCTATAGATATAGATATATATATATATATATATATATATATATATATATATATATATATATATATATATATATATATATATATTGGCTTATTGTTGCCTCTCTTGCTACAAACCAATGTCACAGTACATGTTGGCATTCATGGTTCCTTCAATGAACTGTAGCTCCCCAGTGCCGGCAGCACTCATGCAGCCCCAGACCATGACACTCCCACCACCATGCTTGACTGTAGACAAGACACACTTGTCTTTGTACTCCTCACCTGGTTGCCTCCACACACGCTTGACACCATCTGAACCAAATACATTTATCTTGGTATCCCGAGCCTCGCCCATCCTCTGGAATTCCCTATCCCAATCTGTCAGACTGTCTCCAAATTTATCCACTTTTAGGCGATCCCTGAAAACTTTCCTCTTCAGAGAAGCCTATCCTGCCTCCATCTAACAACTGCACTATTTTCTCCATTAGCTCATCCCCCACAGCTATTACCCTTTTGTATAACTTGACCCTCCCTCCTAGATTGTAAGCTCTAACGAGCAGGGCCCTCTGATTCCTCCTGTATTGAATTGTATTGTACTTGTATTGTCTGCCCTAATGATGTAAAGCGCTGCGTAAACTGTCGGCGCTATATAAATCCTGTATAATAATAATAATAATAATAATCATCAGACCACAGGACATGGTTCCAGTAATCCATGTTCTTAGTCTGCTTATCTTCAGCAAACTGTTTGCGGGCTTTCTTGTGCATCATCTTTAGAAGAGGCTTCCTTCTGGGACAACAGCCATGCAGACCAATTTGATGCAGTGTGTGGCGTATGGTCTGAGCACTGACAGGCTGACCTCCCACCCCTTCCACCTCTGCAGCAATGCTGGCAGCACTCATACGTCTATTTCCCAAAGACAACCTCTGGATATGACGCTGAGCACGTGACCTCAACTTCTTTGGTCTACCATGGCAAGGCCTGTTCTGAGTGGAACCTGTCCTGTTAAACCGCTGTATGGCCTTGGCCACCATGCTGCAGCTCAGTTTCAGGGTCTTGGCAATCTTCTTATAGCCTAGGCCATCTTTATGTAGAGCAACAATCATTTTTTTTGGATTTTTAGAGTTCTTTGCCATGAGGTGCCATGTTGAACTTCCAGTGACCAGTATGAGACAGTGAGAGCGATAACCCCAAATTTAACACAACTGCTCCCCATTCAAACCTGAGACCTTGTAACACTAATGAGTCACATGACACCGGGGAGGGAAAATGGTTAATTGGGCCCAATTTGGACATTTTCACTTAGGGGGTGTACTCAATTTTGTTGCCAGCGGTTTAGACATTAATGGCTGTGTGTTGAGTTATTTTGAGGGGACAGCAAATTTACACTGTTATACAAGCTGTACACTCACTACTTTACATTGTAGCAAAGTGTCATTTCTTCAGTGTTGTCACATGAAAAGATAGAAGAAAATATTTACAAAAATATGAGGGTGTACTTACTTTTGTGAGATACTGTATATATGTATATACCTTTAATTTTGGGTGGACGTTACCTCTCATTCCTTTATGGCGAGGACTAACGCAGAAGAAGTCGGGGAAGCAGTGTCCTTTTAATGAATAAATCTGTTCGTTCACAGAGCAATAAATGTAGAATGGAGCAGAGAGGATTCTGGGAGATACCAGAGTGCAAAGCCAAAAGAGAGAAGAAGTAATGAGCGACAGTTGGCGATAATGGGCACCTGACATCCATTCACCCTCAGGGACACAAGTGTATGGTTTAATCCCATGAATAAGGGCCGTCTGTGCATTTCATGCTCAAAGCGCGAGGCCTGACAGGTCTCCCCGCTTCTCTATCGCTCGTATAAATAATGTAGTCACACAGGCCGATCTCCCAGGAATTAGGCAGCTCGGCGCTAT
This sequence comes from Lithobates clamitans, assembly GCA_037952925.1. Classification (NCBI taxonomy): domain Eukaryota; kingdom Metazoa; phylum Chordata; class Amphibia; order Anura; family Ranidae; genus Lithobates; species Lithobates clamitans. The sequence continues at coordinate 68,959 of JBBGZY010002327.1, forward strand.
TCAGGTACGGAACTGTCCTGTACTGCAATTATTTCCTATTATGGGTTTGGAAGGGAAAAAAAAAACAATGCGGAGAATGCATTGAGGGCCCTGTAGCCTTTATTAAGAGCTGATTTAAATTCCGGAGGCTGATTAGCATTTTGTGGCCGTTTCGGTGGTTTGTGGAGTTTCAATTCCTTTGGAGTAAAATTGATTAGAATTGATGAACACTTAGTAAAAAACGGGTAGCAAATTGCTTTGTTAAACCAGGGGAATTCCAGCTTTGGTTTCCATTAATAGAATTCGCTTTTAATCCATATTGCTTATTTTAGGCCGTTTTTTTTTTTTTTATTATTATTCTATGAACAAATTGATACATTCTGTTGACTAACTAAAGATCTCAGTTAAAGCAGACCTTGCAGTAAAATGCATAAATATTCGGGCAACGTCCTTTGGCACAAAAGGCAAAGATGCTCCCCCCTTCCTTCCTTTCGTAAAGTTCTTTAATTCGGTGCTACAAAAACAAACATGAATTAAAAAAAAAAAAAAGCTAAGGGAATGAAGGAGATAATAAAATGTTAAGGGTTTACTAACATTTTACCTACTAAGATTGGCTACAAATTTTATTCTGCAATTTTATTTTTTAATTATTTTTGTTTCATTATTAAAATCTTAGAAGAAAACCTGTTAGGGTCTGCAAAAGACTTGAGACCGGGGCGGAGGTTCACCTTCCAGCAGGACAACGACCCGAAACATATAACCAGAGCTACAATGGAATGGTTTACATCAAAGCATATTCATGTGTTAGAATGGCCCAGTCAAAGTCCAGACCTAAATCTAATTGAGAATCTGTGCAAAGACTTGAAAATTGCTGTTCACAGACGCTCTCCATCCAATCTGACAGAGCTTGAGATATTTTACAAAGAAGAATGGGCAAAAATGTCACTCTCTAGATGTGCAAAGCTGGTAGAGACATCCCCAAAAAGACTTGCAGCTGTAATTGAAGAGAAAGGCGGTTCTACAAAGTATTGACTCAGGGGGGCGCCATACAAATGCCCCCCACACTTTTCACATATTTATTTGTAAAAATGTTGAAAATAATTTATAGTTTTTCTTCCACTTCACAATTATGTGCCACTTTGTGTTGGTCTATCACATAAAATCCCAATAAAATACATTTACGTTTTTGGGTGTAATTTTTAAAATTTCAAGGGGCATGAATACTTTTTCAAGGCACTGTAATGGAATAAAGGCGTACATAAAAAATTATAAATTTTAACTACAAATTTCAGGTTATGAAAAACGAATTAGATAATTAAAAATGTTATTCTGCAATTTTGCTTTTTGTTTAGTTTTAATTGTTTTTGTTTTAAAAATTTTACAAAGGAACTAGAATCATGTTTTCGGATTTAAAGAATTTTTTATTTTTTTATTTTGGCTCTACAAACACGAATAAACACACATTTTAACAACTCCTTTAACTTTTACTTTAAGCCATTCCGCTAGGTCACCTGTAACAGGTAGGAGGACATGATCAGACAAAGCACACATTTATCTTTGCAAAACAGGCACAGAGTAGGATTAACAAACAAGGTCAAAATGGCAAAAAGAGTGTGCTTACAGCACAGAACAATGTTAAACAGGATATGAAGCTGTGCAAACAAGTGCTCATAAGAGTAACGTCTCCTCTAATCAATAAGGACTCTAGGTGGCAATACAGCACAGTCTATATAAGCCTTTGTAGCAGGAGCGGCCAGTCCATTAGGGGTGCAAGGGCGCCACCCCCCTAGTTTGCATGCAGGGATGCGCCGGATGCATGCGCCGGACTCATATGTTTGTATGAGGCTTTTTTTCCCCAAGCACATGATTAGAGCCTGAGGCTCTAATTAGCTTGAAAAAAGGTTGGGCTCGGAGGCGCAGAGCACGGGGCCCGAACCCACCCCCTTGTGACAATAGCGAAACAATATTCTCCATGGTCTTCCAGCTTCTCCTCCCAGGCAATCAGGACAGGAGGTGGATCAGGTTGGCTGGGAGGAGAAGCCAAGGAAACCATGGAGGGGTGACTGCGGGGGGACTGTAGAGCGGGGAGTGCGGACCTGAAGGAGGGTTTGTTTGCTGCCCCCAAAAAGTTTAGCACCAGCCGCCACTGCTTCATAGTCACATATATTAGAGAACATCCACAGTTTCAGTAAACAGTACAGCACGTAAACTGCTACTTGCGCTTAGTCTCTGTAACAGTGTCTCTTATTGTAAATTCCGGGGGTAGGTCTGGTAACACAAGTGAACAGCTGGAAGAATCTCAGGCCTGGTACCACAGATGAGCAGCTGGAGGAGTCCCAGTGCTGGTAACACAGGGAAGTGGCTGGAGGAGTTCCAGTAACACAGGTAAGTGGCTGGAGGAGTCCCAGTGACGGTAACACAAGGGAGTGGCTGGAGGAGTCCCAGTGTCGGCAACACAGGGGAGTGGCTGGAGGAGCCCCAGTGCTGGTAACACAGGGAAGTGGCTGGAGGAGTCCCAGTGCTGGAAACACAGTGGAGTGGCTAGAGGAGTCCCAGTGCTGGTAACACAGGGGAGTGGCTGGAGGAGTCCCAGTAACACAGGTAAGTGGCTGGAGGAGTCCCAGTGATGGTAACACAGGGGAGTGGCTGGAAGAGTCCCAGTAACACAGGTAAGTGGCTGGAAGAGTCCCAGTGACGGTAACACAGGGGCATGGCTGGAGGAGTCCCAGTGTCGGTAACACAGGGGAGTGGCTGGAGGAGTCCCAGCGCTGGTAGCGCAGGGGAGTGGCTGGAGGAGTCCCAGCGCTGGTAATACAGGGAAGTGGCTGGAGGAGTCCCAGTGGTGGTAACACAGGGAGTGACTGGAGGAGTCCCAGTGCTGGTAACACAGGGGAGTGACTGGAGGAGTCCTAGCACTGGCACTACAGGTAAGCAACTAGAGGGATCTCTGGTGGGTGGCTTGAGAAGCAGGTCCACCCCAGTCAAAGCAAAGTACTCTGGTAGCAATTGGAGCAGTGCTCCTCACAGTGGCTGGGTCGTAAAAGCTGCATGCATTTGGACTCCTGCCTGGCTGCCTGCACAGTTGGAGGACGTTACACCAGGCTACAGATCACATGCCCAGACACCTCTGTCTCTTCAGTCGCAGTATTTCTAAAGTGCTGAGGAAACAGGGAAATGTATAATCCTTGGGTGCGTCCAGAGGCCCAGGGGCATGTGTGAAAAGTATTTAAAGGAGCCCGCATCTGCATCTAATCATAGTGAGTCAAGGGGTACTCCGATACACTTCACAGCAGCCCCTAGCCTCTATAGGGCAGTGATAGATCAACAACAGTTCACCTCTCTGCTTACTCTGCCCTCTCCTCCTGTTAGCATTAGACATGTGTGGTTCGTTTCAATCCAAATCGAAATTCGGACAAATTTTGCGTTATTTAAAAATCTGAATATAGAAAAGAAAAAAAGAAAAGAATAGAAAAGATCAGAATAGAAAAAACATAGAATATAACCTTCTTCTGAAATTCGAATTTTGAATAGAATAAATTCAAATTAGAATAGAATAGAAAATAAAAGAATAGAATAGAATGTAAAAAAAATAATAGAATAGAATAGAATAAATATAACCATTTCCCAAAATTTGAATATAATAAATTTGAATTAGAATAGAATAGAAAATAATACGTTAGAATAGAATAGAGAATAAAAGAATAGAATAGAAAATAATAATAGACTAGAATAGAGAGAATATAACCAATTTCCAATACATTTGAATAGAATACATTTGAATAGAATAGAAAATAAAATAATAGAATAGAATAGAAAAAAACAATAACAATAGAATAATATAGAAAGAATATAACAATCTAACCATTTTCTGAAATTTGAATTTCAAAGAGAATAAATTAGAATTAGAACAGAATAGAAAAGAATTTAATATAATATAATAGAAAATAAAAGAATAAAAAGGGATTGAATAAAATAGAAAAAAAACAATAGAATAGAATGGAATAGAAAGAATCTAACCATCTTTCAAAATTAGAATTTCAAATAGAATAAATTTGAATTTAAATGAATTTCGATTCAAATTTGAATGAAATTCTAATTGATTCGAATTTTCCGAATTCAGTTGAATTAAGTTCAATTAGACTGAATTTGGAAAAGACTAATCAATTTGAATAAACAAAACCAATTCCGAAAATGAATTAAACACATTTTACTAATCAAATTTATGTAAAAACTGAATCGAAACGAAACAAATGTTTTCGTTCTGCACATGCCTAGTTAGCATGCTCTCTCAATGCCATCACATGCACATGCAGCACACTTGATGAACAAGGATGTTGTCATTTATTTTTACATACTAATTACATACCAGACACCTGCTCCTGACTTGGTAAATGTAATTAGGACATTATAGTTATTATATCCTATTTTTAAAAAAAGACGAATTTTCAACAGGATAAATAAATAATGTGATAAAACCAGATTTTTAGGAAGATGCATTTATTAGTGTACAATTCCTGTTGGCAAATGTAATATATCTTGTTTGCTCGTTTTTTTGTTTTTTTTTGGATTTCATTTGACAAAGCTATTAAACATATCTTTACCTTATAAAATAAACATTTTAAAGCAGAAATCTATGCCAGGCATCATAAAAAATGGATGCAAGCTTTGTTCTGACTGCTGCACAGTCCTAGTGTGGCTGTTTTTCCGCAAATCCCCTTCATTTTTCACCTTCGTTATGTTAATTCCTCAAGTTCATACAGAACGGCCGAGAAGTTTACCGGTAAAGCAGAGCTCTGAACAACTCCGGCAAATTCTGACATTTTTCTTTCATACAAAAAAATCTGCATTTTTTTTGCTAGAAAAAGACATGGATCCCCCAAACATTATACACATATGTTTTTTTAAGCAAAGGCCCTGGAGAATAAAATGGTTTTTGCTGCAATTTTTTTTTAAATTTCACTGTCTATTCTCTGGCCTCCAAAGCATCAGATCAAACCGAGATTGGTTTGATGAGATACTTTCACAAGCTGGCTTGTTTACATCAGAACGAAATCTGAAGTGGCAAAATCCTTGTCGAAACACTGGATACTGGTTGCAGTACACAGGGTCACACAGGAACACTGGATAGTGGAGTCAGTGCACAGGGTCACACAGGAACACTGGATACTGGCTGCAGTGCACAGGGTCACACAGGAACACTGGATACTGGCTGCAGTGCACAGGGTCACACAGGAACACTGGATACTGGCTGCAATGCACAGGGTCACACAGGAACACTGGATACTGGCTGCAGTGCACAGGGTCACACAGGAACACTGGATACTGGCTGCAGTGCACAGGGTCACACAGGAACACTGGATACTGGCTGCAGTGCACAGGGTCACACAGGAACACTGGATAGTGGAGTCAGTGCACAGGGTCACACAGGGACACTGGATACTGGATTCAGTGCACAGGGTCACACAGGAACACTGGATACTGGCTGCAGTGCACAGGGTCACACAGGAACCCTGGATACTGCCTGCAGTGGACAGGGTCACACAGGAACACTGGATACTGGCTGCTGTGCATGGGGTCACACAGGACCACTGGATACGGGCTGCAGTGCACAGGGTCACACAGGAACACTGGATACTAGCTGCAGTGCACAGGGTCACACGGGAACCCTGGATACTGGCTGCAGTGCACAGGGTCACACAGGAACACTGGATACTGGCTGCAGTGCACAGGGTCACACAGGAACACTGGATACTGGATTCAGTGCACAGGGTCACACAGGAACACTGGATACTGGCTGTAGTGCACTGGGTCACACAGGACCACTGGATACTTGCTGCAGTGCACAGGGTCACACAGGAACACTGGATACTGGATTCAGTGCACAGGGTCACACAGGAACACTGGATACTGGCTGCAGTGCACAGGGTCACACAGGATACTGGCTGCAGTGCACAGGGTCACACAGGAACACTGGATACTGGCTGCAGTGCACAGGGTCACACAGGAACACTGGATACTGGCTGCAGTGCACAGGGTCACACAGGAACACTGGATACTGGCTGCAGTGCACAGGGTCACACAGGAACACTGGATAGTGGCTGCAGTGCACAGGGTCACACAGGAACACTGGATAGTGGCTGCAGTGCACAGGGTCACACAGGAACACTGGATACTGGATTCAGTGCACAGGGTCCCACAGGAACACTGGATACTGGATTCAGTGCACAGGGTCCCACAGGAACACTGGACACTGGATTCAGTATACAGGGTCACACAGGAACACTGAATACTGGATTCAGTGCACAGGGTCCCACAGGAACACTGGATACTGGATTCAGTATACAGGGTCACACAGGAACACTGGATACTGGCTGCAGTGCACAGGGTCACACAGGAACACTGGATACTGGCTGCAGTGCACAGGGTCACATAGTAACACTGGATACTGGCTGCAGTGCACAGGGTCACTGGGGACACTCCGACTTACAGGAAATCACTGGAATTTTCTCAGGATCTGAGTCCCTGGAGACATTGGTATACTGCGCAATGCTGGAGGTGCCAGGAGACAGAAGGTGGTTCAGCTGCTCGCACATGGGTGTGTTACTCAAACACCAAGCAACGCATACGCTCTTCCTTTACGCACACAGACTGGCTCTAATTGGAGCACAGCAGTAGAACCCAGAAGCTGCCAGCTGCATGCAGGGAGAGGAACCCGGCGTTGGATTAGGTATTAGGTGACCAACTGGCTGATAGGAGGAGCAAGTACAAAGTGGATCTCATCAGTGGGCTGCTTGCTCCTTCACTATCCAATCACAGACTGGGGCGGTCCTTGACCAAGCTCTATTGCTTTAACTGCAGTAGGGAAAACTGAGGTCTACTTTCTAACAGAGATCTCTGAACATTTCTGGCAGGTAAACTTCCCTCCCTAACAATTCACTTTTACATTTTTGAACTTAGATGTTTGCCTTCCAATATATGGATTTTAATAATTTATCGGGTAGGGGGGTGGCGGTGTAAACCTTTGCGTATGACGGTATATTATCAACTCCCCGCCAAGAACGGATCACAAGTCGGAACATCCAGAGATTGCAACCTCACACTGCGCTCCGGCGGGTGGCCGATGAATTCTGTCATTTATTTACAAGTCACTCAGACTGGTGGAGACAGACGGGCTCATTACTACAGCGATGGCTCCCGGTATACGGTACATGCACCGCTGTGCTGCCTGGATAGAGCCTGAGCAGATTCCGGGACACCACCTATCAATGTGTGGTACAATTGTGTTTAAAACAGAGCTAATAAAATATTGAAGAAATACTTCTATTGAGAGAAACATCACACCCAGGCTTACATAAGGCCCTCTTGGTAGACCATGTAGACCTCTTGGTGGACATGTGGTGAAGGAAACAATAGCGACATCTGCTCTCTGGTATACTTAATCAACCCCTTTATTTTGCTACAGAACATCATATACGGTACTACACAAATTCATAGAAAATATAGAGCCTTAATGGGACTTTTAGGGAACTTTAGAATAGGGGTTCTCAGCCTTATTGAGCCCTGTGCCCGGTAAATTATTCCAAAACCTTCTGGGCCACAAAAGTAAAAAAAAAAAAAGTTTATATTATTTTATTTTACATAATAAAAGTATGAAATTACAAAATCTGTATTGAAATTCTGAAAGGCTCTGGATGAGGCTGGGTGTCACTGGATGGGGATTCTGGAGGGGGATAGGGAACTCTATAGCAGACTTGGGGGGTCAATAGAAAATGTCGCTCTAAAACTGTAAACATTGAACCATATATCAAATATTGTGTTTGAAATTAATCAAAACTTAGTGATAAGAATCAATCCCAAATATAATGAATGTAAAACAGAACATTGGTAAAATGAGTGGAAACACAGGTGAGAAAGTCCCAAAGGTGAAACAATCATATAGTAAACATATATGAAGTCCATCACGGAAAAGTTGTTGCTCAGAAGTGGGGTACAGAGGCCTCAGCAGGCATGTAAAGCTTCATGGATAGTGTGTCCTCCACCCGAAGTAAGGGGTATACACTCTTACCGGAAACAGTGGACTTGAATGTCAGCGACAATGAGTCAATCAAGTGAGGATAGCCGGATCGGCAGATTTCCAAACACGATCCAGGGAATCCAGAGAGCTCCAAGAACGAATCCAGTGACCGTGAGGCTGGAACTCAGATGCTGGGCCGCCAGATTGGAAAGCCAAAAACTCTCTTCCGAAGCGATTTCTTCAGAATAAAAAAAGCCCTTCAGATGAGAGTTTTTGGCTTCCCAGTCTGGCTGCCCAGCATCTGAGTTCCAGCCTCACGGTCACCGGCACGATTCCCTCGATTAGTTCTTGGATCTCTCCAGATTCCCTGGATCGTTATGGAAATCTGCCGATACGGCTATCCTCACTTGATTGATTCGTTGTTGCTCACATACACATGTACACATGTAAGAGTGTATACCCCTTTTCTCGGGTGGAGGACACACTATCCCATAAGCTTTACATGCCTGCTGAGGCCTCTGTACCCCACTTCTGAGCAACAACTTTTCCGTGGTGGACTTCATATATGTTTACTATGTGATTGTTTCACCTTTGGGACTTTCTCACCTGTGTACCAATGTTCTGTTTTACATTCATTATATTTGGGATTGTTTCTTATCACTAAGTTTTGATAACTTTCATACACAATATTTAATATGTAGTTCAATGTTTACAGTTTTAGCGCTACATTTTCTATTGATCTTTTGTATTGAAAAAGATTCTTATGTAGCAAATGTTTCCTTCTTTTCACTTATTGAGTTAGCGCAATAATATCCCCTATTCACATAGCAGACTTGGGGGCCCTGTGGGGAATGGGGTTACTGGAAGGATCTGGGGCAACTGTGAAGGGTGGGGTCTCTAGAGGGGACTGGGGGTCTATCCTGGAAGAGAGGTTTTGCAATTAGCTAGATGTTGGTTGCCAAAAGCACCTGCCCCGATCCTCCCTTGCTAGAACAGTGACCCTTCTGCCGAGGCTGCACCCTCCACCATATTGTTCCCCACTCCAGGCCAGAGGCCTCCACATGACATTCCCGGCTATTGACCTTTTTATTCCTAAGGAAGGAATGTCTATACATAAACAGGGTTGCTGCACTTTGCTGGTGGTAATTGGAAAATGGCACAACTGTCACATCACACCGACATACTATCCGAGGTCACTTTACAGTACACAGTCAACCTCATCTAGTGAACAATAATAATGTGGTAATCCAAATGGATAATAAAACCAATATTATCGTATAAATGAATATAAAACAACAGCCTTACACATCTGAGAATTGGTTGCATTCACACCCACGTGTCCTGGAACGTGCGCAGAAAGACGTGAAAAACGAGCTACAAATGTACGTCATGCTTGCGGCATTATGAATGGCACCCCAAGCACAGATAATTAATTATACGTGAGCCTCACACCTCAGATGATGTCCAATCGGATGAAATGTGTCGGATGACGCTCCTGGAATTACTGCACATTGTTGTTTAAACAACTAAAGGATTTTAATGGAATTTTTTTTGATTATTTATTCCATGTTTTACAATAAACCCACTATACAGTGTTACACTATGTGTGCTTTTTTTGTTTTTTATACGCATTACCATGGATTATCATTTTCACTTTGACGTGGATCATTATACACCATGGAGTTCGTCTTCTGATGTTGGAACTTCTCTTCAGATACCGGAAGTGGCTTACTCTTATGCAGCGTACACACGGTCGGACTTTTCGACCGGACTTGTCTGACGGACGCCGACGGACCAAATCCGGCGAACAATCCGATCGTGTGTGGGCTTCACCGGACCTTCAGCGGACTTTTCCAGTCGCAAATTTGACGGACTTTAGATTTGGAACTTGCTTCAAATCTTTACGTCGTAACTCCGCCGGACCCAGAAATCCGCTCGTCTGTATGCTAGTCCGACGGACAAAAACCGACGCTAGGGCAGCTATTGGCTGCTGGCTATCAACTTCCTTATTTTAGTCCGGTGTACGTCATCACGTACGAATCCGTCGGACTTTGGTGTGATCGTGTGTAGGCAAGTCCGGTCGTTAGAAAGTCCGTTGAAAGTCCGCCAAAAGTCAGTCGAAAGTCTGTCGAAAGTCTGTCGGACGGGCTGTTGGACTTTTGTAGCTGAAAAGTCTGACCGTGTGTACGCGGCATTAGATCATTGACCTTGTTTGCTGAACCACGTTGAGGTTTCCCCTCACGAATGCCTATTTGACTCCTAATGCTGTACTGTATATGAGTCCACCAAGTCCGGTCAGCATGCCAACCTTATCTTTTGTTTACAAACACGATCAATTTTGATGTCATCGGGAGAAGTGTGAGAGACTTTTTCCCTGTACAGGATTTATTTTCATGCTGCACATTTTCGTTTATTCAGGAATCCTTTTGAATTTTTTGATGTATTCATTTTTTGAACATTCACTTTGAACTTTTATTTGTTTATATATACATCATATATTGTTTTATTCATTTATACGATATTGTTGGTTTTATTATATTCACTTTTTATTTCACAGTTTTAAAAAAAGATTCACCATTTGGAGCGCCACATTATTATTGTTTATTTTGTATCTACACTGTATGTCTAGTGGAATGTTGGCAGCCTACTAGATTTCATGCACAGTTTTTTCTTATCCTTTAATCTTATTTAGTGGACGGTCCACAGTAGCCACACATGAAAGCATCATGCGGCACTTTAAAGCATAGCTCCCAACTGTCCCTGATTTCGAGGGACTGTCCCTGATTTGGAACAAAGTCGCTGTCCCTCTTTCCTCCTCATTTGTCCCTCATGTTGGTGTCTGATCTATATAGTTGTATATAAAATGCACTTTTCATTTTGCAAAAAGTGTTACCCAGTGCTAAACCTTTCATCCATTATCTAAATTGTTGCATTTGTAAATTTTGTAAATTTAAAAAGCCAGTATAAAGGAATAGTGGTGGTTAAAAAAATAAATAAAACACTTGTGGGTTTAACTAATCACTTTTTTGTATAATTATTTTTTAAGGGGGCGTGGCAGGGGGTGTGTCCTATGCCTGCATACTTTTGCTAATAGGTGTCCCTCATTCCCATCTCAAAAAGTTGGGAGGTATGCTTTAAAGCAGCCGTCTTCCCTCTGAGACTCTCTCCTTCCACCCGGGGTCATTAGTACTCACTGCAATGGGGTCTCTGTACTCACCTCCCCCATAGATACACCTCTCTCTGGACCATCCAGGGGAATAGCCTCCCTCAGGGAACTCCTGGCCTGGCCTAAAAGGCGTTTTACAATCCACCCTAGCCCCCACCTCCATAGGGGTCCGGAAGTCCACAGGCGTTTCTCCTTGGGTGCAGGTCTAACCCACCTCCAGCCCTGTCCAGGTCCTACACTTGCTGGCTACATCTGCTTAGACGTGGGGAGTTTGGCTCCTATGCCCCAACTGCACCAGGACTCCTCTGAACCTGGTCTACATGTGGGTACTGACTCACCAAATAGGAGGGCTCTGACCCACTGGAGGGCTCTGACCAAAACCATAGCTCCCAACTGTCCCTGATTTCGAGGGGGCTGCCCCTGATTTAGAACAAAGTCCCTCTGTCCCTCTTTCCTCCTCATTTGTCCCTCATTTTGGTCTGATCTCTATACAGTATTTGTATATAAAATGCACTATTTATCTTTCAAAAAGTGTTTCCCAGCGCTAAACCTTTCATCCCAATTCTAAATTGCTACATTTGTAAATGTCAAAAGCCGATATAAAATAAATAGTAGTGGTAAAAAAACAGCACATGTGGGTTTACCTAATCTTTTTTTTTTGTATACTTCTCCTTTAACCACTTGACCACTGGGCACTTAAACCCCCTTCCTAACCAGACCAATTTTCAGCTTTCGGTGCTCTGATATTTTGAATAACAATTACTCAGTCATGTAATACTGTACCCATATGAAATTTGTGTCCTTTTTTTCATACAAATAGAGCTTTCTTTTGGTGGTATTTAATCGCCGCTGGGTTTTTTATTTTTTGCGCTATAAATCAAAAAAGACTGAAAATTTGGTGAAAAAAATAAATAAATAAAAATCTTTGTTTCTGTTAAAATTTATTGCAGAGTATTGGCGAGTATTGGCGAGTATTGGCAGAGTATTGGCAGAGTATTGGCGAGTATTGGCAGAGTATTGGCGAGTATTGGCAGAGTATTGGCGAGAATTGGCAGAGTATTGGCGAGTATTGCAGGGTATTGCAGAGTATTGGCAGAGTATTGCAGGGTATTGCAGAGTATTGCACAGTATTGCAGAGTATTGGCAGAGTATTGCACATTATTGCAGAGTACTGCAGAGTATTGCACATTATTGCAGAGTACTGCAGAGTATTGCACATTATTGTAGAGTACTGCAGAGTATTGCACATTATTGCAGAGTACTGCAGAGTATTGCACATTATTGCAGATTACTGCAGAGTATTGCACATTATTGCAGAGTACTGCAGAGTATTGCACATTATTGAAGAGTACTGCAGAGTATTGCACATTATTGTAGAGTACTGCAGAGTATTGCACATTATTGTAGAGTACTGCAGAGTATTGCACATTATTGAAGATTACTGCAGAGTATTGCACATTATTGTAGAGTACTGCAGAGTATTGCACATTATTGTAGAGTACTGCAGAGTATTGCACATTATTGTAGAGTACTGCAGAGTATTGCACATTATTGAAGAGTACTGCAGAGTATTGCACATTATTGCAGAGTACTGCAGAGTATTGCACATTATTGTAGAGTACTGCAGAGTATTGCACATTATTGCAGAGTACCGCAGAGTATTGCACATTATTGTAGAGTACTGCAGAGTATTGCACATTATTGCAGAGTACTGCAGAGTATTGCACATTATTGCAGAGTACTGCAGAGTATTGCACATTATTGCAGAGTACTGCAGAGTATTGCACATTATTGCAGAGTATGGGCACAGAGCAACGCTGTGGGCACTACAGATCCAGCCCACAGCGCTGCTAAAAACGATCTCTCCCCCTCTCCCCTCACACTGTACAGATCGGTACAGAAAGGAGAGGGAGGAACCAGCGTCATGACATGACGCCGGTTTGTTTACAAGTGATCGCTCCGTCATTTGACGGAGCGATCACGTGGTAAATGGCTGCTACAAGCGGCCATTTACCGCGATCCCTGATGACCCGGCCCCAGGGGTGCGCAAGAGCAACATTCTGGGAGGACGTCCCACAGACGCCCACCTAGAATAAGCCGGCCGCGCTGTAGCCGTCTTTCAGCTATGGCCTGGTCGGCAAGTGGTTAAGGGGGCGTGGCAGGGTGTGTGTCCTATGCCTACACATACTATTGCTAATAGGTGTCCCTCGTTCTCATCTCCAAAAGCTGGGAGGTATGCAAAAGGGGCCCAGCACCTGATGACACTATTTTCTGTAACCAGACACTATTCTGGAGCAGAGCCACCTAGTGGCAGACTAGCTAACTACAGCTGCCTACAGGCTGAGATTTTTTTCAGGGGTAATGTGGGAGACTAGAATGCACTATGGAGGTGGTGGTGGGGGGTACTGTTGGACACTGTTGAGGGCAACTATGGGGGTCTGGAGGCTCTGCAGCAAGCTAGGGGGCACTGGCAGAGGTTGGTAGGCACTGTGTGGACTGAGCGCTCTTAGAGGGCCTGCGGCGCTCTGGGAGGTTGAAGGGCACTGGGGGCCACTATGTGCGGTTGGGTAACACTATGGTAGGTGAAAGGCACTTCAGGAGGTTGAAGGATCTGCAGCAAACTGGAGGCTGGGGAGGAGGGAGGCCGCGGCCATGCCTGGTTGAGAACCACTGCTTTAGACATATGACATCAGATAATGTATCTTTTTCAAGCATACATCTTTTATTATAATTCAGTTAAGATGTTTAAAAATGAATAATTAAAGATCCATTACTGATACGGATTCTTTATAATAAAGTCAGTACTAATAATTAAAATACAGACCATAATTAGGAATCTGCATCAGTAGCAGTTCTTTTATTATTCATTTTTAAACATTTTAACTAAAACATAATAAAAGATGTATGCATTAGATACATTAAGTCATGTCATATGTATAAGATACCTTAAAAGTCCCATTTAGGCTCATTATTGCATATGCATTGCAACTTACAAAGGATGTTGGCACCTCCCCATTGGGACAAACAACCTTCCCAGATTTTCCAACTTTGTGTACCAAATCATAAACAGGCGCCGCCTTTCTTCATCCATTAGGGGCGCCTGGGCGCCGCCCCCTCTCTCCAGGTCACCCCCTATATGCAATGGATAGATTCATACATAGCATGAATCTATCCATTGCCGCCGCGGCCACCCCCCTATTCATGCGTCCGGCCCCTTTTAGGACACCGGGCGCATGAATTACAGCGGGCCAGGTTTTTTTTTTTTTCTTTTAGCACCTGATTAGAGCCAGAGGCTCTAATAGGCTTCAATATAGGGTGGGCTCGGGTCGCAGAGAGTGCGACCGGAGCCCACCCAGGTGTGTTACAACAGCGAATGAATATTCGCTGTTGCAACACTGATCCTCCTCCCGGGCCAATCGGGAAGCGGGCCTGATACCCGTCACCCAATTGGCTGAAAGGACAGGTGATCCTATTGGACGCCTAGGAGGAGGGGAGGAGACGCACAGCGGAAGCAAAAATAGTTTTTACCCCCCCCTCCAAAAAAAAAAAGAAATTGGGACTTTAAATTGGCAAAGACACTAAAAGTAGGTTAAAATTCTAAATTTATTATACACATGACATGAAGATTCTATAAAAAATCATCCAGACATGATGATTGTAGAAACAAACAGAAACAGAAACATAATTATTATAAAATAAAAAATAAAAATAAAAAAATGCAGAAAAACACAAATATAATATCTTGCAGTAAATTGTATGATACATATATATAGTAGGTATTACTCCGTTGTCTGTTAGTACTTTCCGGTGTCCAACATCTGGGATAAGTCCTAGTGGTAGCCGACGCGTTTCAGGTTTTAAATTCCTTTCATCAGGAGTAATTTATATAGGAGGATTTGTATTCAAAATTGGGGTGAGTAGCATCACATTCAGGCAAAGGTGGCGACACTGGGGCAAGAACAATAAATGGCGCTGTCAGAGGATGGTCCCTGAAGGGGGTTTGAATTCAACCTGCACAGTTCAAATAGTAGTTCCCTCCACAGGGCACATATATGATCTTAGACCCTTGAATGGCAGTTATGAGTGAGCATAGATATCAGCTTTCAGCCATGAAAAAGATCTCCCAGTATTAATAGTTGCTCTGTCTCTGGCTCTATCTCGGGAGGGGGGGGTCCCTAGGACATACCATCCATCATGACCAGGTCTGCATTCAGCGGAAGCGAGGAGGAGAAGAGCCGTTGGCCAATGCCTGGATGCCTGATCCCTGTCGCTGCTCCTCAGATGCCCGCCGATTCCCACCGCCTAGATAGGGTAAGTGCCAGTGGACCGACCAGCAGATAGCTGGGGGGGGTTGGTTGTTTGCCACCCCCCCAAACAAAAAACCTCCAACCGCCACTGGTCGAAGAAAGTGTAAATGAGCCCTAAATAGGGTTGCCATCTGTCCGGGATTCACCCCTACAGTCCGGGTTTGAAATCCTGTGTCTGGGTTTCAGTCCATGTGAAACCCGGACACATCAGTGGCAGCTCCTCATCACCAGTCCTTCTATCCCCCTCTCCCCTCCTGTCGGCTTCCAGTGCTTTTAATTTTTTTGGTGGGGGGGATGCTTTAACTGGGGTACAGACTGACATGGGGGGATTATACTGGGGGACAGACTGACTTGGGGTGGATTATACTGGGGGACAGACTGACTTGGGGCGGATTATACTGGGGGACAGACTGACTTGGGGCGGATTATACTGGGGTACATACTGACTTGGGGCGGATTATACTGGGGTACATACTGACTTGGGGCGGATTATACTGGGGTACATACTGACTTGGGGCGGATTATACTGGGGGACAGACTGACTTAGGCCGGATTATACTGGGGGACAGACTGACTTAGGCCGGAATATACTGGTTGACAGACTGACTTGGGGCGGATTATACTGGGGGACAGGCTGACTTGGGGCGGATTATACTGGGGGACAGACAGACTTGGGATGGATTATAATGGGGACAGAATGACTTGGGGCAGAATATACTGGGGGACAGACTGACTTGGGGCGGATTATACTGGGGGACAGACTGACTTGGGATGGATTATAATGGGGACAGAATGACTTGGGGCAGATTATACTGGGGGACAGACTGACTTGGGGCGGATTATACTGGGGGACAGGCTGACTTGGGGTGGATTATACTGGGGGACAGACTGACTTGGGGCGGATTATACTGGGGGACAGGCTGACTTGGGGCGGATTATACTGGGGTACATACTGACTTGGGGCGGATTATACTGGGGTACAGACTGACTTGGGGCGGATTATACTGGGGTACATACTGACTTGGGGCGGATTATACTGGGGTACATACTGACTTGGGGCGGATTATACTGGGGGACAGACTGACTTAGGCCGGATTATACTGGGGGACAGACTGACTTAGGCCGGAATATACTGGTTGACAGACTGACTTGGGGCGGATTATACAGGGGGACAGACTGACTTGGGGCGGATTATACTGGGGGACAGACTGACTTGGGGTGGATTATACTGTGGGACAGACTGACTTCAGGCGGATTATACTGGGGGACAGGCTGACTTGGGGCGGATTATACTGGGGGACAGACTGACTTGGGGCGGATTATACTGGGGGACAGACTGACTTGGGATGGATTATAATGGGGACAGAATGACTTGGGGCAGAATATACTGGGGGACAGACTGACTTGGGGCGGATTATACTGGGGGACAGGCTGACTTGGGGTGGATTATACTGGGGGACAGACTGACTTGGGGCGGATTATACTGGGGGACAGACTGACTTGGGGCGGATTATACTGGGGGACAGACTGACTTGGGGCGGATTATACTGGGGGACAGACTGACTTGGGGCGGATTATACTGGGGGACAGACTGACTTGGGGTGGATTATACTGGGGGACAGACCAGTTGCGGCTGGTGCTCCAAATTTTTTGGGGGCGCAAAAAAAACCACATCAACTGCAGCCACTGTGCCATCAAACACAGCCACTGTGCCATCAAACGCAGCTACTGTGCCCATCAATTGCCGCCACCGTGCCATCAAACCCAGCCACTGTGCCCATCAAACGCAGCCATTGTGTCATCAAACGCAGCCACTGTGCCATCAAATGCAGCCAGTGTGCCCATCAAGCGCAGCCATTGTGCCCATCAAGCGCAGCCACTGTGCCCATCAAATGCAGCCACTTTGCCATCAAACGCAGCTACTGTACCCATCAATTGCTGCCAGTGTGCCCATCAATTGCCGCTACTGTACCCCATCAAATTCTGCCAGTGTGCCCATCAATTGCTGCCAGTGTGCGCATCAATTGCCGCTACTGTACCCCATCAAATGTTGCCAGTGTGCCCATCAATTGCCGCTACTGTGCCCCATCAAATGCTGCCAGTGTGCATCGCCCGGCACTTACCTGTCTCGCAGCGGGTCAGCGGCGGTGTCCTGCACGCTCCTCGATGTCTTCTTCCATCCTCTCTAGCAGGCGTCCAATCACAGCGCCTGACGTTTCAGTCAATCAGGTGACAGGTAACAGACCCGAGCACCTGATTGGCTGAGAGGCGATTCACCTGAATAGGGGGCGTCAGCGGCAACCATAGATAGATTCATGCAATCCATGAATCTATCTATGGTGATTAGAGCGGTGCCAGGAGAGAGGGGGCGGCGCTCCTGCGCCCTTTATGGACGCACTGCCACTGGGACAGACTGACTTGGGGCGGATTATACTGGGGGACAGACTGACTTGGGGCGGATTATACTGGGGGACAGACTGACTTGGGGGGATTATACTGGGGGACAGACTGACTTGGGGCGGATTATACTGGGGGACAGACTGACTTGGGGCGGATTATACTGGGGGACAGACTGACTTGGGGCGGATTACACGGGGGGACAGACTGATTTGGGGCGGATTATACTGGGGGACAGACTGACTTGGGGCGGATTACACTGGGGGACAGACTGACTTGGGGCGCATTACACTGGGGGACAGACTGACTTGGGGCGGATTACACGGGGGGACAGACTGACTTGGGGCGGATTATACTGGGGGACAGACTGACTTGGGGAAGATTATACTGGAGGACAGACTAAATGGGGCGGATTATACTGGGGGACAGCCTGACTTGGGGCGGATTATACTGAGGGACAGACTGACTTGGGGCGGACTATACTGGGGGACAGACTGACTTGATGCGGATTATACTGGGGGACAGACTGGCTTGGGGCGGATTATACTGGGGGACAGACTGATTTGGGGCGGATTATACTGGGAGACAGACTGACTTGGGGCGGATTATACTGGGGGACAGACTGACTTGGGGCGGATTATACTGGGGGATAGACTGACTTGGGGCAAGTTATACTGGGGGACAGACTGACTTGGGGCGGATTATACTGGGGGACAGACTGGCTTGGGGTGGATTATACTGGGGGACAGACTGACTTGGGGCGGATTATACTGGGGGACAGACTGACTTGAGGTGGATTATACTGGGTACAGACTGACTTGGGGCGGATTATACTGGGGGACAGACTGACTTGGGGCGGATTATATTGGGGGACAGACTGACTTGGGGCGGATTATACTGGGGGACAGACTGACTTGGGGCGAATTATACTGGGGGACAGACTGACTTGGGGCGGATTATACTGAGGGACAGACTGTCTTGGGGCGGATTATACTGGGGGACAGACTGTCTTGGGGCGGATTATACTGGGGGACAGACTGTCTTGGGGCGGATTATACTGGGGACAGACTGACTTGGGGCGGATTATACTGGGGGACAGACTGACTTGGGGCGGATTATACTGGGGGACAGACTGACTTGGGGCAGATTATACTGGGGGACAGACTGATTTGGGGTGGATTATACTGGGAGACAGACTGACTTGAGGTGGATTATACTGGGAGACAGACTGACTTGAGGTGGATTATACTGGGTGACAGACTGACTTGGGGTGGATTATACTGGGGGACAGACTGACTTGGGGCGGATCATACTGGGGGACAGACTGACTTGTTGCGGATTATACTGGGGGACAGACTGACTTGCGGTGGATTATACTGGGGGACAGACTGACTTGGGGCGGATTTTACTGGGGGACAGACTGACTTGGGGCGGATTATACTGGGGGACAGACTGACTTGGGGCGGATTATACTGGGAGACAGACTGACTTGGGGCGGATTATACTGGGGGACAGACTGACTTGGGGCGGATTATACTGGGGGACAGACTGACTTGAGATGGATTATACGGGGGACAGACCTAGCCCTAAAGCTCATTATATGTGTTCAGATCTACTCCAACTATGTGCACAATGAAGCCGTACCGTACTTTCCATTTAAAAAGCATTATTATTAGTAGAGATGTAGACATCAGACCTGTAGGGGAGACAGTTGTTCATCCAAAATGGATTAAAAGAGTTCGGGCCCAAAAAAAAAAAATGGAACTATCTATGATATTTATATTTACAGAACATCCCGTCGCTTTAAGAAGCATGGGAAGCATGCATTTTTTAAAGCGCTCTTCTCCCTGACGTACTTTGGAAGTCTGTACTTTCTCGGTTTGATTTAGGCCTTGCAAGCCGTCTTTCATTGTGAAAGTGAAAAGAGCTATATCATCCAGTGATCGGCCCCTGATACAATCATGACAAGCCCTGCTGTCTGCAAGCGTCAGATTTATCATTTTTCTCTCCTCTCATAAAATATGTGTTTGTGCCAATTTCTTGCAGATTTGAAAGGCCGGGTATCTAAAAAAAAAAAAAAAAAAAAAAAGGAGAGGAAGCAGAAAACGGCGTGCACAGCCGTACGCCGCTTGTTCTCAAACTTTATTGCCTGCTATTATTTTCACCTCCCGTTTCCCTGAACCTGATGGGCTGAAAGGGAAAAGTCTCTTTTCTGCTGCAATTCTCTCCAAGGGCTACCCCGGCTACTTTCATTTGGTGGCGGCTTTAACCTGTTTGCTGCAAGAGCCGTTGTTGCGTTTTTTTTGCACAAATGTTTAACCACTTCGCATCCGGCACCCGGCATTTCTCTCCTACATCATAATTCTAAAAAAATGCTAAAAAATTACTCAGAACCCCCATACATTATATATATATTTATATGTTTTTAGCAGAGACCTTAGAGCAATAATGGCGAACCTTGGCACCCTAGATGTTTTGGAACTACATTTTCCATGATGCTCCACTACACTGCAGAGTGCATGAGCATTATGGGAAATGTAGTTCCAAAACATCTGGGGTGCCAAGGTTCGCCATCACTGGTCTAGAAAATACAATAGCAATCGTTGCCATTTTTTATGTTACACGGTATTGGAGCAGCAATCTTTCAAACGCATTTTTTTTTTTTTTTTTTTTAGAAAAAATATACTTTCATGAATTTTAATGCACAAAAATACCATGGATAACCCAATTTTTTTGTAAAATATAAAAGATGTTGTTACACCGAGTAAATAGATACCAAGCATGTCACGCTTCAGAATTGCGCACATTTGTGGAATGTGGTTTGGGCTCTTTTGGGAGGTGCAGGCCCCGGACTGGGACAAAAAATAGGCCCGGGCACTTTAGACTGGGGGAGAAGGGGTGCGGACGGAGATGGGGGTGGGAGGGGGATGTGGGCGTTCGCACGAGTGGTCGGTGATGGGATAGTCTGAGAGACATTCCCAATCCAGTAAAGAGACAGCCTCAGACCAGCAAAGAGACATCCCCAGTCCAGCAAAGAGACAGCCTCAGACCAGCAAAGAGACATCCCCAGTCCAGCAAACAGACAGCCTCTCACCACCAAAGAGACATTTCCAGTCCAGCAAAGAGACATCCCCAGTCCAGCAAAGAGACAGCCCCAGTCCAGCAAAAAGACACCCTTAGACCAGCAAAGAGACATCTTCAAACCAGCAAAAAGACAGCCTCAGATCAGCAAAAAGACATCCCCAGTCCAGCAAAAAGATACCCTTAGACCAGCAAAGAGACATCTTCAAACTAGCAAAAAAACAGCCTCAGATCAGCAAAAAGACATCCCCAGTCCAGCACAGAGACAGCTCAAGACCAGCACATAGACAGCTCCAGACCAACACAGAGACAGGCCCAGACTAGCAAAGAGACATCCTCAGACCAGCAAAGAGGCATCCCTAGTCCAGCACAGAGACAGCCCCAGACCAGCACAGAGACAGGCCCAGATCAGGACAGAGACAGGCCCAGTCCAGCAAAGAGACAGCCCCAGACTAGCACTAGCATAGAGACAGCCCCAGACTAGCACAGAGACAGCCTCAGTCCAGCACAAATCCACCCCCTTTCCCCGCTGCTACAGAGCAGGACTTTGGCTGTAACACACACTGGATCAGTTCAGTGCGCTCACCTTCCTCCCTGTGCAGCTGTCACCGTGTGCCGGCCGGTGTTAGGAGAGAGGCCGCCGATGTCCCTCGAGTGCAGGTATATCTCCAGCCGCTGGCCCGGGAGGTGTCTGTCCCCTGCAGGTACTTCTCACCCACCTCCTTCTGCACATCCTAGTTTGCTGGCGCTGGCCCTGCTTTAGGCACGGCCACATATTAGCGGGAGGTGAGAGGCAGCCGCTTTCTGTGTTAGCCCTGTCTGGGCCGCGGTCTGTGTTAGCTCTATCTAGGCCGTGGTCTGTGTTAGCCCTGTCCAGGCCGTGGTCTGTGTTAGCCCTGTCCGGGCCACGGTCTGCGTTAGTCCTGTCCGGGCCGGGGTCTGTGTTAGCCCTGTCTGGGCCGCGGTCTGTGTTAGTCCTGTCCGGGCCGGGGTCTGTGTTAGCCCTGTCTGGGCCGCGGTCTGTGTTAGTCCTGTCCGGGCCGGGGTCTGTGTTAGCCCTGTCCGGGCCGGGGTCTGTGTTAGCCCTGTCCGGGCCGTGGTCTGTGTTAGCCCTGTCCGGGCCGCGGTCTGTGTTAGCCCTGTCCAGGCCACGATCTGTGTTAGCCCTGTCCAGGCCACGGTCTGTGTTAGTCCTGTCTGGGCCGGGGTCTGTGTTAGCCCTGTCCGGGCCGTGGTCTGTGTTAGTCCTGTCTGGGCCGCGGTCTGTGTTAGTCCTGTCTGGGCCGCGGTCTGTGTTAGCCCTGTCTGGGCTGTGGTCTGTGTTAGCCCTGTCTGGGCCGCGGTCTGTGTTAGCCCTGTCCGGGCCATGGTCTGTGTTAGCCCTGTCTGGGCCGTGGTCTGTGTTAGCCCTGTCTGGGCCGCGGTCTGTGTTAGCCCTGTCCGGGCCGTGGTCTGTGTTAGCCCTGTCTGGGCCGTGGTCTGTGTTAGCCCTGTCTGGGCCGCGGTCTGTGTTAGCCCTGTCCGGGCCGCGTTCTGTGTTAGTCCTGTCCGGGCCGTGGTCTGTGTTAGCCCTGTCTGGGCCGTGGTCTGTGTTAGCCCTGTCCGGGCCGCGGTCTGTGTAAGCCCTGTCTGGGCCGCGGTCTGTGTTAGTCCTGTCCGGGCCGGGGTCTGTGTTACCCCTGTCTGGGCCGTGGTCTGTGTTAGCCCTGTCCGGGCCGGGGTCTGTGTAAGCCCTGTCTGGGCCGCGGTCTGTGTTAGTCCTGTCCGGGCCGGGGTCTGTGTTACCCCTGTCTGGGCCGTGGTCTGTGTTAGCCCTGTCCGGGCCGCGGTCTGTGTTAGCCCTGTCCGGGCCGTGGTCTGTGTTAGCCCTGTCCGAGCCGCGGTCTGTGTTAGCCCTGTCCGGGCCACGGTCTGTGTTAGCCCTGTCTGGGCCGGGGTCTGTGTTAGCCCTGTCTGGGCCGTGGTCTGTGTTAGCCCTGTCCGAGCCGCGGTCTGTGTTAGCCTTGTCCGGGCCACGGTCTGTGTTAGCCCTGTCTGGGCCGCGGTCTGTGTTAGTCCTGTCCGGGCCGGGGGGAAATTACATGGTTTAGAACTACTCGAAGGACTCACCATATGTATGCTATGCTTTTTTTATTTTTCTTATTTTATTATATTTACCATTCCCATATGTTTTTAGGCCAGTTATGTGACAAGCAGGTTCTCTTCATCTCCTCTCCTCTCATACTAGAAGACTGAGGACATCTTGGTGAAAAATAATTACTACAGGGGGCAGCACTGTAGAGGGGGTAAGTATTGCAGCAGGAGTTTTTCTTTTTTAATTTTTAAACTGTTTGGAGTAGCTTTAATTAAAAAAAAGAAAAAATAGCCCAGGGTCGGGCTTTATTATGCTTTTTTTCGTGGAGGTGAAGTTTAAACTAAGTTCTAATTAAAAGCTGTGTAAGCAACTGTCTGCCATGAGTTCAGATTTCATTCTTGATTAAAATTCTTCACTGATAAATTATGAACTAGGCATTATATTTTTTTGTATTTTATGCTGAGTTCCCGGGTCTGTACACCCGATGTGCCCATTATGAGGGGTTCCCACCATCCCTGTGCTGAGTTCCCGGATCTGTACACCTGATGTGCCCATTATGAGGGGTTTCCACCATCCCTGTGCTGAGTTCCTGGGTCTGTACACCCGCTGTGCCCATTATGAGGGGTTCCCACCATCCCTGTGCTGAGTTCCCGGATCTGTACACCTGATGTGCCCATTATGAGGGGTTTCCACCATCCCTGTGCTGAGTTCCTGGGTCTGTACACCCGCTGTGCCCATTATGAGGGGTTCCCACCATCCCTGTGCTGAGTTCCCGGATCTGTACACCTGATGTGCCCATTATGAGGGGTTTCCACCATCCCTGTGCTGAGTTCCTGGGTCTGTACACCTGCTGTGCCCATTATGAGGGGTTCCCACCATCCCTGTGCTGAGTACCCTGGTCTGTACACCTGCTTCGCCCATTATGAGGGGTTCCCACCATCCCTGTGCTGAGTTCCCGGGTCCGTACACCCGCTGTGCCCATTATGAGGGGTTCCCACCATCCCTGTGCTGAGTTCTCAGTTCTGTACACCCGCTGTACCCATTATGAGGGGTTCCCACCATCCCTGTGCTGAGTTCCCGGGTCTGTACACCCGCTGTACCCATTATGAGGGGTTCCCACCATCCCTGTGCTGAGTTCCCGGGTCTGTACACCCGCTGTGCCCATTACGAGGGGTTCCCACCATCCCTGTGCTGATTTCCCGCGTCTGTACACCCACTGTGCCCATTATGAGGGGTTCCCACCATCCCTGTGCTGAGTTCCCGGGTCTGTTCCCGAGGAGTTCCAACCAGCCCAGCTGGACTTAAATAATGTATTATTATTATTTTTATAATAATAATTATATATATATATTTATATAATTACATTTTATATTTTTGTACCCAGTTCTATTTATTCATTTATTTTTATGTATTCTATTTTATTCTATTTATATAGGAACTGTGCTCTTCCTTCTATAAATAGAGTGACAGCTCCTCCTGAAGCCACGCCCCCGCACGCAGCCAACCGTCCTTCCACTAAGCCGCCCCGTAGAGCGCCGCGCAGTTCCTCCGCCGTCCTGCAGGTGCCGCTGTGCGGAGCGCTCCTCTCCGGCGGCCGCTCTGTGTTCCCGGCAAACTCGTTGGCGGAGGTGAAAGGTGAGGAAGATGGCGGCCGCCTTTATGGAAGAAGAGGTGGACAACGATGACTACTACGCGCTGCTAAACGTCAGGAGGGAGGTGAGCCGGGCCGGTGGGGGATGATGGCCGGTCTGTGGCGGGGGTTGGAGGAGAAGTGGGGGTGAGGGGAGGAGGGGGAGCCGGTGTGGAGAGGTGACCCCGGGACATGACAGCCGGTGTGTGCCGGGATGAGGAGGATCTCCGTCCAATGACAGGAGAGTGTGGTGAGGACAGGCTGAGGGGGAGGGGTGTGATCAGGAGAGGAGCACAGCGCCCCCCCCCCCCCACTGTCCGCCTTCACTGGGAGCATGACTGACCTTCCTGGAGGGTGACAGGAGCATGGCCCCTCCCCTTGTCACTGGGCCCTCCCCCTTGTCATTGGCCCCATGGGCCCCTCCTTATTGGCCCCGCCCCTTATTCTTGGCCCAAGGGGCACCCCTTTTGCGGGCCCCTTTATCCTTGGCCCTGGTGAGTCCCCCCAATATATTTGGCTCCCATTTTTCCTTTACCCCAGTGGGTCCCTTATTATCCTTGACCCCTGTGGCCCCCCCCCCCTCCCGTTATAGTTGACCCCTGTGGCCCCCCCCCCTCCCGTTATAGTTGACCCCTGTGCCCCCCCTCCCGTTATAGTTGACCCCTGTGCCCCCCCTCCCGTTATAGTTGACGTGCCCCCCCTCCCGTAATAGTTGACGTGCCCCCCCCTCCCGTAATAGTTGACGTGCCCCCCCCTCCCGTAATAGTTGACGTGCCCCCCCCTCCCGTAATAGTTGACGTGCCCCCCCCTCCCGTAATAGTTGACGTGCCCCCCCCTCCCGTAATAGTTGACGTGCCCCCCCTCCCGTAATAGTTGACGTGGCCCCCCTCCCGTTATAGTTGACCCCCCTCCCGTTATAGTTGACCCCTGTGCCCCCCATTATACTTGGCCCTGGGGTATTCCCCTTAACTTGGTGCTGGAGACCCCACTTTATCCTTAACTCCGGTGGGTCCCCCAATATATTTGGGCCTAGTGGGCCCCACCTTTTTTTTTTTTTTTTTCTTACCCCAGCCGGTTCCCTCCCATTATTCTTGGCCCTGGGGTATCCCCCCTTTATCCTTGGGTACCCCGATGCCCCCCCCATTATCCTTGTCCCCTCACTGCAGAGGACTTTGTGCCCGATGTCCCTCATTTCTAGAGACCGTCCTTGGAAAGTTCACTTGTCTGTGGCGGTCTGCTTTGTAGGGGGGGAGGGGTGATACTTCTAGTAGGTGGTCTCTGGGGGGGGCTCATTCATTCCCATACTGTAGATCTGCTGGGATGCTTTCATTGTACACCATGGAGTGCGATTAGCATGTGATGTATCCGGGTGTCACATTCATCTTCTGTCCAACGCAGCACAGCGGCTGAGGACAACGCCCATGATGGGATAGCGGAGTGTCCGGTGTTCACAAATAACGCACATGCCCAGGTGCATTGTGGGTACACACACCTTTTACTGAACATTGCTGCAGTGTGTATGAGCCCCAAAAGTGATTCTTATCAGTAAAGTATCTTAACCCCTCCCCCTCACCCCTTTCTATTCCCCCCCAAACGTTCTGTGCCCCTCCCCTCTTTCTATATTGATGACAAAAAGCGACCTGGGGGGGGGGGTCAGAGGGGGTTACAGAGTACAGTGGGGAACCAGTCAGTTGGGAACCAGTCAGAGTCCATTCACGCCATCCCATTCCACCCCAGTGTGCGGACTCTTCCCCCTCTCCCCCCCCTCCCCCGGGTGAATGTAAATTTCATGATTGTAACAAATTGTAGCAGATTCTTACCTTTTGTTACTCTGAAGAAATAGCTGTTTGTTTCTCTGTGTCCATGTGAATGGGAGTGACTTTACAATTATCAATCAGCTGCTGCACCTGCAGGGTTCTAATGAGGAATGTGGCGGGGTTTGCATCCCTTTAGATGTGATTTCCCTTCGGGAGTGTCCCACCGAAAATTACATTTTTGTTGCAGGGGATGCCAAAAATCTGACTTGTATCTCAGTGCAGACTTCTGAGAAAATCAGTCAGGCAATCACACAAGCAGGAAATGACGTTTCCGGGGGGGGGGGGGGGGTGGGGTCTGTATACCATCTGTGTACAAAGCGCCTACGGGCGACTATATTGCATTTTACAGATAATTATAGCTG
>JBBGZY010002328.1:600000-778995 GCA_037952925.1 Lithobates clamitans
AAAACTGGAAGAAGGCAAAACTGAAATCGGGTTCGATTTTCAAGAGGATCTGAGTGAGCCCTGTTTTTTCACCTCTTGCCTCTGACATCACCCCCAGCCGCCGGTGTTCATGTGTCTTACAGCTGTGGAGCCCCAAGCGCCCCGACTCCCGTACAGAATACTGGATACTGCAGTGCTCAGTCCTCCTCCTTAGTGTGTTGCAGACATCAGGTACATTAAGTACTAGTATTTCCCTATGGTTGAATTTATTTTGTGCATGTGCATTCCAGTGGCGACTGGTGCTCAATATTTTTGGGGGGAGGCAAACAAACCTTCCCCCACTCGCACCACTGCCACCCACTGCTGAAACCCACCCCACTCACTCAGACCTCTGCTACCACATGCAGGCTAAGACTCCCGGCCAATTGGGTCTCAGGACCCGCTTCCTGATAGGCCAGGAGGAGAATCAGGATGACAATAGCGAATATTAATTTGCTATTGTCACACAACTGGGTGGGCTTAGGGCGTAGTGCTCTGCGCCCCGGGCCCACCCTCTTTTGAAGCCAATCAGAGCCTCAGGCTCTAATCATGTG
This sequence comes from Lithobates clamitans, assembly GCA_037952925.1. Taxonomy (NCBI): domain Eukaryota; kingdom Metazoa; phylum Chordata; class Amphibia; order Anura; family Ranidae; genus Lithobates; species Lithobates clamitans. The sequence continues at coordinate 600,573 of JBBGZY010002328.1, forward strand.
CTACCAAAAAAAACCCCCATTGAAATCCATGTCTGGTGCCCTGCATGGAGATTAGGGGCCTGGTGCATGGATTAGGGGGGGCCACGCGCCTTATGTATGTGCCGCCACTGGGGCATTCACTGCATCGTGCATGGATTTGTACATATCAAGTAGGAGAAGCTCATTTTAGATTCGTCTTGAGGCTTCAATTCTTAAAATTTTTACCCCAGATCCCTCAGGTCATTTGTATTCCTTTTGTAGTCTAAATAATGTTTTTTTTTTATATGCGACTTTAGTGCCTTAGATATAAAGAGCATTTGTTTAACCACTTCCCGCCCGGCCTATATCAGATTGATGGCTGGGAAGTGGTTCTGTTATACTGACTGGGTGTCATATGACGTCCAGCGGGATAACATGTCATGGCGCGCAGCATGGCGATCGCAAGTGTGGCATGTCATTTTGACACACTGCATCTCCGATCATGGTAAGAAGCCGAGGCTTCTTACCATGTGATCAGCTGTGATCAATCATAGCTGATCATCGCGTGAACCAGGAAGTGCCGGTAAACAGCACAGGGACAGTCGATCAGCGGCTCTCCCTGTCGGGGGGGTCTGCACTGATTATCAGCACATTGGTTATCAGCACAGCCCCCATCAAATGTGCCCATCACCTGCCTATCAGTGCCCAACAGCTGCCAGTCGGTACCCCCTCAGAAAAATCTCTCAGTGCCCAGCAGTAACACCTGTCAGCACCTAATCATCAGTGCTATTGGTGCCCAATATCAGTGCTGCATATCAGTGCCACCTATCATTGCCCATCAATGCTACATATCAGTGCCAACTCATCAGTGCCCATCAGTGAAGGTGAAAACAAAATTACAAAACTAAGGAAAAGTTTTTTTGTTTTTTGTTTTTTTTTTAATTTCGGTAATTTTTAGTTTGTTTAGCAAAAAAGTAAAAACCCCAGTGGTGACCAAATACCACCAAAAGAAAGCTCTATTTGTGGGAAGAAAATGATAAAAATTTAGTTTGTGTACAGTGTAGTATGACCGCGCAATTGTCATTCAAAGTGCGTCAGCGCTGAAAGATGAAAATTGTCCTGGGCAGGAAGGGGGGAAAGTGCCCGGTAAACTAAAGTTGCCTATAAACCCAACTCTGCTCTCGAGCATGGCCACCCACCGACTGCATTGTAAGCTAAATAAGTAAGGGGCAGGGCCACCTGGTGACACCGCCCCCTTGTGATGTCACCGACTGGTGCATGCTGGGGGGTGTCCCTGAATGGCAGTTTGAAAATGTGGTCACCCCTAGTATTGCTGGCAGATCACTTAACTAATCATTGTGGGTACAAGAGCTAGCACTCTATTCCATGTATCTGGGCTCTGTGCTGGTGAGCTATGACTGATGGTGATCTTCTTTCTCCTGATAATTCCAGATCCGGTTCTCATCTCCAACATCACCAGTAATGGCAGCCGGCTGGGTGAGGACACGGCTGTGAGGGTCCAGTTCTCTGGAGAAGAGAGCGCTGTGACCTGGGAGGTGGACGGGGAGCCTCTCCCTGAAAGATACCTGCTGATAGATGACAATAGGACGCTGATTATCCCCAGTGTGCAGAGAGACGACGCCGAGAGGAGATTCCGGGTCAGGATCACAAACCCGGTCAGTGAGGAGATCCGGGAATACCGGCTGATCAATGATACGATGTTCATCAGAATGCTGGAAACAGAAGGTATTGGTGACTATGGGGGGTCATGTTATATTCCATGTATGGGGGTGTTATAGATTGGGGTCCTGTCTCCTCTTCTCTGGGGGGTCATAGTGGGAGTGTGACACAGAATAGTAACATTGTGTCTTGTTGTCTCTTCTCTGCTCTCCTGATGGAGGATTATACAGGTGAGATGTCACATGACCACTGACCATACAAACTGATACATTGTATATTTATCTTTTTTTAAGGCTAATATATTTTACATTGTATTTTCTGTCTCAGATTCTGAATCGCCTAGAAAGTGGGATCTTCCTGTTGGTCTTAGTGCTGGTGGTGTCATTGTTGTCATAGCATTATTGGTGGCTTTCATCATATATCCGGTGAGTGACATTCCCTCTCCCTATGTTATACTATTATACTCATATTAAAGCAGAAGTAAACCACTGCATTAAAAAAAACACCTGGCTGTAAGGCAATTGCATAATGTGCTAATATGCATTGCATACTAGCACATTATGAAATACTTAACTTAGAATGACGCCCTCCAGTGGTGCGCTGTCACTGGTGCACTCTTTTCTCCAGGTTCATGGTCTCCGGCTGTATGAGTGGCCGGATCCATGATGATGTCACTCTCAGCTCTGACACAAAGTTCTGAAGGTCAGGCGCGGTATGCCGGACCTTCAGAGCACATGTGCCGTTTACTTCACCGGCTGCATCCAGTGTGAATATCTTATAAAGAGCAGGTTTAGGAGATATTCATTTTACCTACAGTACAGGTTCAGTGCATTCAGGAAAGTAATCACAGCGCTTCACTTTTTCTACATTTTGTTATGTTACAGCTTTACTCCAAAATAGATTAAGTTCATTATTTTCCTCAAAATTCTTCAAACAATCCCCCATAATGACAACGTGACAGGAGTTTGTTTGAAATCTTTGAAAATTTATTAAAAAAAACAAATAAAATCACATTTACATAGCTATTCACAGCCTTTGCCATGACTCTGAAAATTGAGCTCAGGTACCTCCTGTTTCCACTGATCATCCTTGAGATGTTTCTACAACTTGATTGGAGTCCACCTGTGGTAAATTCAGTTGATTGAACATGATTTGGAAAGGCACACACCTGTCTATATAAGGTCAGAGCACAAACCAAGCCATAAAGTCCAAGGAATTGTCTGTAGACCTCAGAGACAGGATTGTATGGAGGCACAGATCTGGGGAAGGGTACAGAAAAATGTCTTCAGCATTGAAGGTACCAAAGAGCACAGTGGCCTCCATCATCTGTAAATGGAATAAGTTTGAAACCACCAGGACTCTTCCTAGAGCGGACCACCCAGCCAAACTGAGGGATCGGGGGAGAAGGGAAGTCAGGGAGATAACCAAGAACCCGATGGTCACTCTGACAGAGTTCCAGCATTTCTCTGTGGAGAGGGGAGAACCATCCAGAAGAACAACCATCTCTGCAGCACTCCACCAATCAGGCCTCTATGGTAGAGTGGTGAGACAGAAGCCACTCCTCAGTAAAAGGCACATGACGGCCCACCTGGAGTTTGCCAAAAGGCACCTGAAGGACTCTCAGACCATGAGAAACAAAATTCTCTGGTCTGATGAAACAAAGATTGACTAGTCAGGATTGAGAGAAAGATTAATTCAGAAATGTACAGAGACATCCTTGATGAAAACCTGCTCCAAAACACTCTGGACCTCAGACTAGGATGAAGGTTCATCTTCCAACAGGACAACGACCCTAAGCACACAGCCAAGATAACAAAGGAGTGGCTACGGGACAACTCTGTGAATGTCCTTGAGTGGTCCAGCCAGAACCCAGACTTGAACCCGATTGAACATCTCTGGAGAGATCTGAAAATGGCTGTGCACCGATGCTCCCCATCCAACCTGATGGAGCTTGAGAGGTCCTGCAAAGAAGAATGGGAGAAACTGCCCAAAAATAGGTGTTCCAAGCATCATACTCAAAAAGACTTGAGGCTGTAATTGGTGCCAACGGTGCTTCACTAAAGTATTGAGCAAAGGCTGTGATACTTATGTACATGGGATTTTTTCCTTTTTTATTTTTAACACATTTACAAAGATTTCAAATAAACTTCTTTCATGTTGGGGTATTGTTTGTAGAATTCTGAGGAAAATAATGAATTTAATCTATTTTGGAATAAGGTTGTAACATAACAAAATGTGGAAAAAGTGAAGTGCTGTGAATACTTTCCGGTGTCTTGCCGAATAAGTTCCTTCGGCGGATAGGTTCCCCCCCTGTACTGCGCAGGCGCAGCGCCTGCGCAGTACGTACTACTGTTGGCCGCCGGAGATAGCCGAAGCTCAAACGCTTCGATCAGCTGTACACGGCGCCTGCGCTCTGGGTCCAGATTCCTTCCCCTCTATCCAAGTGGACCTAGAGGGGGAATCTAAAAGTGCCGAGCGCAGCGAGGCCGTGCCCGAAGCGTGGCGAGCGAAGCGAGCCCGCGAGGGGCCCTCTTACAGGCGCCGTGTACAGCTGATTTTCAGCTGTTCCGCTTCGGCTATTTCCGCCGGCTTCTACTGCGCATGCGCAGTAGAGGGGGAACTAATCCGCCGAGCGGAACTTTCTCGGCAGAACACCGGATGCACTGTAAGCCTTATTATAGGCTTACTTGTAGGGAAAATCACAAAGCGGACTGCAGAAACAGATATCGCCACCTGCTGGCTGTGAGCTGACATTGAATGTACTAAGAGGTCTGTTTATTCCCATTGCTGCCAGAGCTGTTTTTTGTATTCTTTTTTCACACATTAAAAAAAAATAATTCTAGTCTTGAAAATTACTTAACTACTTCCCGCCCGGCCTATAGCAGAATGATGGCCGGGCGGTGGTACAGTTATCCTGACTGGGCATCATATGTCATCCAGCAGGATAACAGCTGCCGCGCTCCCATCGGTGGTGCGGTGTGTCAGTCTGACACACCGCTACACCAATCTCGGTAAAGAGTCTCCGATGGAGGCTCTTTACCACGTGATCAGCCATGTCCAATCACGGCTGATCATGATGTAAACAGGAAGAGCCATTGATTGGCTTTTCCTCACTCGTCTCTGACAGATGCGAGTAGAGGAGAGCCGATCGGCTGCTCTCCTGACCGGGGGTGTCTGCGCTGATTGTTTATCAGCGCAGCCCCCCTTGGATGCCCACACTGGACCACCAGGACCACCAGAGAAGCCCCCAACATGTGGATGGCCAGGTACGCACCCCATGGCCATCCACATATACAAAAATATGCCAATCAGTGCCCACATATGGGCACTTTTGGGCACTGACTGGCAACATTATGCAGAAGATCAGACAAGTGATGCCCAGCAATGCCACCCATTAGTGTCCATCAGTGCCCATCCATGCCCATCAGTGCCCACCTATCAGTGCCCATCCGTGCCACCTATCAGTGCCCATCCGTGCCACCTATCAGTGACCATCAGTGCCACCTATGAGTGCCCATCAGTGCCCATTAGTGCCACCTCATTGATGCCACCTCATCGGTGCCCAATGGTGCCGCCTTATCAGTGCCCATCATTGAAGGAGAAAACTTACTTATTTACAATTCTTTTTTTTTAACAGAAACAAAGAAAAACTTTTTATTTTTTTCAAAATTTTCAGTCTTTTTTATTTGTTGCACAAAAAATAAAAATCCCAGAGGTGATCAAATGCCACCAAAAGAAACCTCTATTTGTCGGAACAAAATGATAAAAAATTTGTTTGGGTACAGTGTAGGATGACCGCGCAATTGTCATTTAAATTGCAACAGCGCTGAAAGCTGAAAATTGGCTTGGGCAGGATGGTTAACCACTTTAGCCCAGGAGAATTTGGCTGCTCAATGACCGGAGCACTTTTTACTGCACTGCTTTAACTGGTAATTGCGCGGTCATGCAATGTTGTACCCAAACTAAACTTGTGTCCTTTTTTCCCACAAATAGAGCTTTCATTTCATGGTATTTGATTGCCTCTGCGGTTTTTATTTATTTTTTTGCGATTATAAATGGGAAAAGACCTAAAATTTAGAAAAAAATATTTTCTACTTTTTTATTATTTTTTTTTATAAACTCAATTTTAGTTATACATTTAGGCCAAAATGTATTCAACCACATGTCTTTAAGCGTATAAGCGTATATTTATTGGTTTGCACAAAAGTTATTGCGTCTACAAACTAGGGTACATTTTCTGGAATTTACACAGCTTTTAGTTTAACTACCTATCTCATTTCTTGAGGTGCTAAAATGGCAGGGCAGTACACCCCCCCCAAATTACCCCATTTTGGAAGGTAGACACCCCAAGGAAATTGCTGAGAGGCATGTTGAGCCCATTGAATATTGTATTTTCTTGTCACAAGTGATTTAAAAAATGACAAATGAAAAAAAATTACACAAAGTTGTCACTAAATAATATATTGCTCACACAGGCCATGGGCATATGTGGAATTAAACCCCAAAATACATTCTGTTGCTTCTCCTGAGTATGGGGATACCACATGAGTGGGACTTTTTGGCAGTCTAACCGCATGCGGGACCCCGAAAACCAATCACCGCCTTCAGGCTTTCTAAGGGCGTAAATTTTGATTTCACTCCTCACTGCCTATCACAGTTTCGGAGGCCATGGAATGCCCAGATGGCACAAAACCCCCCCAAATGACCCCATTTTGGAAAGTAGATACCCCAAGCTATTTGCTGAGAGGTATGATGAGTATTTTGCAGATCTCGCTTTTTGTTACAAAGTTTTGAAAATTGAAAAAAGAAAAAAAAATGTTTCTTTTCTTTCTTCATTTTCAAACATAAATGAGATCTGCAAAATACTCACCATGCCTCTTAGCAAATACCTTGGGGTGTCTACTTTCCAAAATGAGGTAATTTGAGGAGGTTTTGTGCTATCTGGCCATTTCAGGGCCTCCGTAACTGTGATCGGTAGTGAGGAGTAAAATCACAATTTTATGCTTTTAGAAAGCCTGAAGGCGGTGATTGGTTTTCGGGGTCCTGTACGCAGCTAGACTCCCAAAAAGTCCCACACATGTGGTATCCCTGTAGTCGGGAGAAGCAACTGAATGTATTTTGGGGTGTAATTCCACATATAACAATGCCATGTTTGAACAATATATCATTTAGTGACAACTTTGTGCAAAAAAAAAGCATAATTTTCCTGAAACCTGTGGCAAAATATAAAATATTCCGTGGACTCAACATGCCTATTAGCAAATAGCTTGGGGTATCTACTTTCCAAAATATGTTCATTTGGGGGTGTTTTGAACTGTCCTGACATTTTATGCACAACATTTAGAAGCTTATGTCACACATCACCCACTCTTCTAACCACTTGAAGACAAAGCCCTTTCTGACACTTTTTGTTTACATGAAAAAATATTATTTTTTTGCAAGAAAATTACTTTGAACCCCCAAACTATATATATATATATATATATATATATATATATATATATATATATATAATGTGTGTGTATACATTTTTTTTAAAGCAAAGGCCCTACAGATTAAAATGGTGGGTGTTGCATTTTTTTTTCCCCACACAGTATTTGCGCCGCAATTTTTCAAACGCAATTTTTTTGGAAAAAAACACACTTTTAATGCACTAAAACACACTATATTGCCCAAATGCTTGCCAAAATAAAAAAGATGATCTTATGCTGAGTACATGGATACCAAACACGACATGCTTTAAAATTGCACACAAACGGGCAGCGGCGACAAACTACATACATTTTTTAAAGCCTTTACAGGTTACCACTTTAGATTTACAGAGGAGGTCTACTGCTAAAATGACTGCCCTCGATCTGACCTTTGTGGTGATACCTCACATGCATGGTGCAATTGCTGTTTACATTTGACGCCAGACCGACGCTTGCATTTGCCTTTGCGCGTGAGCATGGGGGGACAGGGGTGCTTTTTTTTTTTAATTATTTATTTTGCATTTTTATTATATTTTTATATAAACTGTATTAATTTGCAGAAACCAGAAAAATATAAAGTGACCATGTGTTTGACCAGTATACTTAGTGATATCAAATAAGCAAATTATATGTATCACACAAGATAATCAATTGTATATCACAAATAGCCACCCTGGATTAAAAAAAGTGGAAATTATATTATAAAGTCCATCCATAGAAAAGACACCGTGAATGATGTGCAGATTTCTTAAATGTCCACCAAATCAAACATGCCAGTGATTCCTCTCCCTTCAGATTCAACACTCACCGAATATGTCACACACGTGTTTTGGCACATAAGCGTGATAAACCTTACATTCAGGTTTAAACGAAAAGGCTCTCACCACCACTCACTAATCCTCGCTTGCTCGGGCTTGGATCCCCTGCTCACAACCTCAAACTCGATCCAGCACGCTTCTGTTGTGAGCAGGGGATCCAAGCCCGAGCAAGCGAGGATTAGTGAGTGGTGGTGAGAGCCTTTTCGTTTAAACCTGAATGTAAGGTTTATCACGCTTATGTGCCAAAACACGTGTGTGACATATTCGGTGAGTGTTGAATCTGAAGGGAGAGGAATCACTGGCACGTTTGATTTGGTGGACATTTAAGAAATCTGCACATCATTCACGGTGTCTTTTCTATGGATGGACTTTATAATATAATTTCTACTTTTTTTGATCCAGGGTGGCTATTTGTGATATACAATTGATTATCTTGTGTGATACATATAATTTGCTTATTTGATATCACTAAGTATACTGGTCAAACACATGGTCACTTTACCACGTTATATTATTAACACTAGCGCCGCTTATATTAATTTTCTGTTTTTTGCAAATTAATAGTTTTTAAAATTATTTACATATTTAAAGTGGCAGCTTTGGAAGTTTCACATACTTTTACACATTTTTTATATATTGTTTCATACACGGTGTTTGGGACACACACTTTCCTAAAGCGCAGTGGTGGGAACTCAAGGTGGGCGCGTTTAAATATTTGGGTACCATTGTTTACATTATTATATTTTTAAACTGTTCCTTTTAATTTTTTTTTTTTAAATCATTTTTTTGTTATCCCAGGGAATGTAAGTATCCCCTATGATAGCAATAGGTAGTGACAGGTACAATTTAAAAAAAAAAAAATTGGGGTCTATTAAACCCTAGATCTCTCGTCTGCCTTCAAAGCATCTGACTGCACCAAGATCGGTGTGATAAAATGCTTTGCCAATTTCCCAATGGCGCTGTTTATATCCGGCGAAACCTAAGTCATGAAATGCTCGTAGCTTCCAGTTTCTTAGGCCATAGAGATGATTGGAGCCATTCTGGTCGCTGATCAGCTCTATGGTCAGCTGGCGGAACCACCGGCTGCATTCTCAGGTTCCCTGTTGGGACAGGAGAGCCCAAGAAAACCAAGGAAGACGGTGGGAGGGGGGGATGTTCCCTCCCACTGCTTATAAAAGTAGTCTAGAGGCTAATTAGCTGCTAGGATTGTTTGTTTTTACATGAAAGCCGACCGCTGGCTGAAAAGAATGATACCAAGATGATACCTAAACCCGCAGGCATCATTCTGGTATAACCACTCAAATTCCAATAACATACCAGTACGTTGCTGGTCCTGGTTGGACTTACATTGTAATGTTCTTATTTTTCATGCAGCCTGTGGGCTGCATGAAAAAAAGAGATTGATCGGTGGGTATGCCCACCATTAGAATACAGTCCTTCATCCACCCACTTCTAATGATGGCCATACATGCACCTTTTTTTTTTAACTCTGTTGGTGAAATCGCCTCCTACAGCACTGGAGTCGCTGATTTACGTATCATGGGAGCAAACACTGTTGCTGTCAAGATAAATAAATCAGTTCTGCAGCTGAATGGCGTACCTGCTAAGCAAATGATGGTTAACAATAAAACAAAGTAACATTACAGTATAACAGTAAGATTTGCCATACCTGCAAAGCAAATACAACAAAACATAGTAAAAAATAAAACATTTTTTAACGCAATCTGTGCCTTAAAAATAAATGCTGAAGCATGGGGGCATCCATCCCTAATGTTAGGAGCAAATCGCTTTGGCATATATGCTCTTTTTTTAACTGTGGTGGTGAAATCACCTCTGACAGTGCTGGAGTCATGGCTTTACATATCGTGGGAGCAAACGTTGTTGCTGTCAAGATAAATAAACCTGTGCTGCAGCTGAATGGCGTACCTGAAAACAAAAAAAGGTTAACAATAAAACACAGTAAACAGTAAAGTATAAAAGAACTACATACCTGAAAAGCAAACATGATAAAAGATAGTAACAATAAAACATTGCATTGTAGAATACAGTAAAAAAGAGCAGAACAATAGAAAGAGAATAGAAAGAGAGAGAACATTAAAATGACAACTATGTTTGTTTTTTTATTTTATATATATATATATATATATATATATTTATGGGTGGAGCCCTATGTCTGATATGGACATAGATAACATTTGTAGTTAACATAAAACTTACCATCGGAAATAGACCTGGAAGTGTGGACTTACCATATGAAATGGACCTGAAAGTGTGCCTTGGTCTGCTGGTCGGTATGCCAGAATAAGGGGGCATACCCTAGTTTAAGAAATGATTATTCTGTAGAGAGAAATGAATGAAATGAATGAATGAAATGAATGCCTTGAAATGGGGATGGGAGGGTGGGTATCGCGCACAGGAAACCGACAAGCACCACAGGTGAGCGGGCTGCTTAAATACCCCCCCGGGCTCCTCCCATAAATTCAGGCCACCATAGTGGCCTTCCTACTTATGGGTGGAGCCCTATGTCCGATATGGACATAGATAACATTTGTAGTTAACATAAAACTTACCATCGGAAATAGACCTGGAAGTGTGGACTTACCATATGAAATGGACCTGAAAGTGTGCCTTGGTCTGCTGGTCGGTATGCCAGAATAAGGGGGCAAAAACATTCAGGTAGGGGTGTGGTTTTATTAGTTTTGGCTTTATTTATTTGAGCAAGTTTGGTGAATGCTTGTGCCATTTCCACCTAAGAAGTGGGGACGTACCGGGCGAGGTAGGCAGAGTTTCACCTGCTAAGTCTCTTGATGACGTGGTCTGGGACCCATGCCGACATGCTGCCAAGGCTGCCCCAATACTAAAGAGTGACTGGAGTGCTGACTGGGGTCGAGGTGTAGGCAGCGTAGAAGAACCCCAGGTGTTTGATGAACTGGCAGGCACTCGAGGGTTGCCCGAAAAAGTAATAGGGGACTAGAGTTTGAGTGTTCCGGTAAGAGTGACAGTAGGTGGTAGAGTATGGTTACTGGCCACCGGACGTTGTTTACTTTATGGAGATGGATGTCTATCCTGGAGCTTGATTGCTGGGTTTTGGACACTGCAGGGTGGAGGATGAAATGGTGTTGGCAGCGAGCCAACTACACAGAACTTGGCCTGCGGGATTGCTGCGGGTGAACTCGCTGGGCCGCCAGAACCCGTGATAGGCCAAGTAAATGGCTGCTTGTATGACCAAACTGGGGAGAAGGCCCAATAGCGTACTGGTTAATATAGTAGACATGTCCCAGAAGATGGCAGCCTGGAACGAACATGCAGTGGACATTAAACTGGTGTACAAGATAATTACACCAGCGTGCGCAGGAAGGACATCACAGAGCGATGAGGACCTGGCTTCATTAAGAGGCCCGCCCCCGGCCCGGATGTCGGTGGCAAAGCCATGGCCTGTCCTGTCCAGATAAAACCCTGGAGTTAAGCGGTTGCCATGACCGGGTGTAACTTGAAGAGGGAGGAAGTCCGGGTAAACCCGGGATTTTAGGAGTGTCTCTGGGGGCCATGTACTTGTAAACCGATGATGGCCAAAAATTGCCGCGATGCCTGTGGTGGCTGTGGCATCTGTCGCTACTTGGGGTGACAAGGGCGACATAGGTGATAAGACTCTAGAGTTAAGGTATAATCATTGATACACCGATCCACGTAGTACGGGACCTTCCGACATTGATAGGTCCACATTTTTTAGGAAAGACTGCAGCTACTTGTTAGTACACACCCGTGTATGGGTGAAGTCTTGGGGAACTAACCTGATACGGGTCAGTTTGTCGAGGGGGAGGCTGGCCTGCGTGGTATTCGTTAATTCGGAGGAGGTTATTGTAGACCTCGGTTCCGGATTATTGAGTTTTTTTTTTTTTTTTTTTGAGACTACAAGCTGAAGGACATAATGGTATTACCAGCGAGTCAAGTTGTGTATATGTAGTACCTGGCTGCCTGTGCCAGTAAAGTGAATTTGTTAGGCCGTAGAAAACCACAGAGGGCCAGGTAGATGGTTGCTTGTATGACTAGACTGGGGAATGTCTGAGGTTTTGACATGTCCCTGAAGATGGCAGTTGTGATGGGCAAGCGTTTGCCATTTAGCTATGGGCTGATGCTTCTGGACGCCACGTAGAAAGGATCCTACTGTATGAGCCGTAAACACGGATGACTCTCTGGGGTCCTGTGAGGGAAAGAAATGCTGGATGTTGGCTAGGTATAGCCTGATGATGTTATGAGGAGCCAGCTGTGTGTGGCAATACGATACCTGGTGCGGGGTGGAACCTGAACTCAACTGACCTAAGCGAGAAATGACACAGAAATTGATGAGTGGCTCGTATGAAATGCCACTGGAGACAAGTGGCTGATTAAGTGCCACTGAAGAATGATGTGTGACTGATTGTGTGCCACTGGAAATGTGTACTGACTGCAAGAAGTCATGCTAAGATGCGAGCCCTGCAATGATTGCAAGAGTTGTGCTTAAATACGTGTTTGCAACAATTGCCAGGGAGTTTGTGTCAATGGTGATGTGTTTGCCGTGACTGCGGGAAGTCCGTATTACTGCATGTGCTTGCACGGGCTGCAAGGAGTTATACTTGGATGTGTGTTTGCAACGATTATAAAGTTGTGTTTGGCTGCATGCTTGCCATGATTGCAAGAAATTATGCTTGGGTGTGTCCCTGCAACATTTTGCAAGAAGTTGTGACTGGATGCGTGCTTGCAATGATTGCAAAAGTTATGCTTGCAAGAAGTCATGATGGGATGTGTGCTTGCAACAACAGCAAGAAGTTATGTTTCGATGTGTGCTTGCAATGAAATGCAAGAAGTTGTGCTTGGATGCGTATTTGCGACGATTGCAAAAAGTTATCCTTGGATGTGCTGTAACTATGAGGGGGTATAGTAGCGAGGCGAAGATTTCAACGAATGAATCGGGACCATGACTGAGCTTCGAAGGAAGACGGGGTGTGGCCCCCCTTTTTTTTTTTTTTTGACTGACCTAGAGGAAATGACAGATGAGAACCGGTGGAGGGTTTGACTACCTGGTTTGAAAGGTAAATTGTAACATGTTTAAGCGACAGGTGCATGGCATTAAATAAATGAGTGAACTGTTTGTGCCATGACAGAGGCACGAATCGGTGTGCCATGACTGCGCCAATGAGGCCGCGCCAACTGGGGCTTGCCAGGATGAATCGATGTCTGACGGATGCCCTGAACTTGAATCGGGGCGCGGCATGCAACAACGAAATAAATGAAATGTTTGCCTTAGAGTGAAATGAATGAAAAAACGTTTCGCCATGACAGAGGCATGAATCGGTCGTGCCGCAGCTGCAACTGACCGCGACCCGGACTCTGGAGCATGTACTGAAATGAGGCAAAAGAAACGCTGGTGCATGCCGGAGTACATTGGTGTATCACGGATGCGACTGGATTTGAATTGGAGTGTGGTATGTAACCGTGAAATATTTGCCCTGGCAAAGGCATGAATTGGTTATGCTGCAACTGATAGCTAACCAAGTTCTGATGTATATACATATACATATATATTTTTTTTTTTTTTTCAATGAATGAATCGGGACCATGACTGAGCTTCGAAGGAAGACGGGGTGTGGCCCCCCTTTTTTTTTTTGCGACTGGATTCGAACCGGAGCGCGGTAAGTGCAGGTGTAACATTTGTTGCCATGACAGAGGCGCGAATCGATCATGTCGCTATAGCGACTGACTGCGAATCAGACTCTGGAGCCTGTACTGAAATGTGGCCAATACCTGGGGCAAGCCGAGACAAATCGTTGCATCATGGATGCGACTGGATTCGAATCGGAGCATGATTCGTGACAGTTGAAATGATTTCCATGACAGAGGCACGCATCGGTGAGCCGCAAACTGCGACTGACAATGAACCGGACTCTGGAGCATGTCCAGAAATGAGGCCGGGTCCTGTGGCATGCCGTAACGAATCGGTGCATCGAAGATGCGACTGGATTCAAACCGGAGCGCGGTAAGTGCAGGTGTAACATTTTGTTGCCATGACAGAGGCGCAAATCGATCATGCCGCTATAGCGACTGACTGCGAATCGGACTCTGGAGCCTGTACTGAAATGTGGCCAATACCTGGGGCACGCCGAGACGAATCGGTGCATTTCCATGCGACTGAATTCGTAACGGAGCGTGATACGTGGCATGATAACCATGACAGAGGTACAAATCGGTGAGTCGAAAGCGACTGATAATGACGTGACTCTGGAGCATGTACTGAAATGAGGCCGTAACTACTGGGGCACACCGGAGCGAATCGGTGCATCTTTAGGTGCGACTGGATTTGAATCGGAGCGCGGTATGTGACTGAAATGAGAAATGATTCGAAATGGTTTGAAATGTTAGAAATGTATTTAGAAACGTTCAGAAATAAGAAATGATTGGTATCGAACTGACGTGATTCGATAAGATTTGCGAATCGCTATGGCTGTCTACTGACACATGTTTAACAACTTGGACATGCCTGAAATGAAGCGACGCCTGCGTCGCGGTGGTTGCTCAGATAACGCAAAATGGTAACATAACGATAGTACGAGTGATATACATTGCGGTACGTTCGTGAAATTTGCGAGTGATTCGTAAGTTTGATATCACGGTTTAGTGACATGATATCTATAATGCGTAAAAACAAAAGTCCGACGAGACCCTACCTGCGACAGCCAAGCCAGACGCGTGGTATGAACGTACGAATCGGTAAACACGGGCTTCGAAACTCTCGAGCAGGGAAATTGTGAATGCGGGAACTTTGCACGATAAGAACTTGCGGACGCTGGTATACGAATAGTTGGCCTAGTGACGTATATTGCGCACAGGAAACCGACAAGCACCACAGGTGAGCGGGCTGCTTAAATACCCCCCGGGCTCCTCCCATAAATTCAGGCCACCATACTGGCCTTCCTACACATTTAAAAAAAAAAATATTTATTTTTTTTGTAACGGTTCGGGTCTCCCAAAATGTGATGGCATCTTTGGAGACCCTGTGAATGTGTGTCCTAGTCTGTGCAGTGCTGTACCCTATGCTAATATTCCACTAGTGTGTGGTAGCGTGCAAAACATTCACCAATGCAAAGACCAGGATGGTCAGGACAGGAGGGACAATAATAGCGGTGTCACACCTATATCCACGCTTTCTACAGACTCAACATTTTCTTTGGGGGCTCATTGGGTAGGGGTACTCGGGAGGACATACAGAAAATGCCTCTCACGCAGCCGGCTTACTGTATTTGGATTGGGAAGTTGAGCCACAGCACCGTCTGGAAACAAAAAGGCTGTGATGATCTCTTCCTGGAATTTAAGGAAAGATCCAGTTCGTCCTGAAGCTTTCTATAGCACATAAGCGTTCAGCAGAGCCAAATGAAATAAGTATACAGACACTTTTTTTGTACCAGCGTCTGGCCTTATGGGCAACTAGGTAATGCGGCAACAACTGGTCATTGAGGTCCACCCCTCCCATATTAAGGTTATATACGTGGACACAGAGGGGTTCTCCACAACACCAGTCACCATAGGAATTTGGATCGTCGTTTCTGCGTGATCACACGGTGCCACATGCGCCAATTCCATGATCAAACAAGTGACTAAAAAGTGGCACGCTCATGTAATAATTGTTCACAGACAAGTGGTACCTCTTTCCGAATAAGTAAGACACCAAGTCCCACACAATCTTACCAGTGCTCCCTATGTAGTCTGGGCAGTTCTCCGGGTATCTCTTCCCTCATAAACCAGAAAACTATATGTATAGCCTGTGGCCCTCTCACAGAGCTTATACATCTTGACCCCGTATCTGGCACGCTTGCTGGGAATATACTATTTGAAAGATAAGCGGCCAGAAAACCTAATCAGGGACTCATCAATGCAGAAAACTTGATGGGGAGTAAACAAGGCTGCAAACTGGTTGAAGTGGTGTACGAGGGGCTGAATTTTGTAGCGCTGATTGTATTCAGGGTTGCCCCGAGGACCACAGAGTTCATTGTCATTGAAGTGCATGAACCGCAAGATCTGCTTGTATCGTGCCCTGGTCATGGAGGCAGAGAACACGGGCATATGATGAATTGGGTCAGTGGACCAATATGACCGCAACTCACTTTTTAGTTACGCCCATGAGGTGGGATAGGCCCAGAAAGGTCTTAAATTCGGAAACCGTAATAGGTTTCCAATCTCTGGCAAGGGTCAAATGGGGATTAGCAGCGATGAATTGACCAGCATACAAATTGCTTTCATCCACAATAGATCTTTAGAGACACCTGAATTCTGGGTTGGCCAGTGAATGGGGGAAGTACGGGCACTGCAGAAGTGGTGGGCTCCTAATTAGGATTGGCAAATGCAGCAGGAAGGGCACTATGGGTTTGATGGGCCTGTGTTTGTCTTCTTGGTCGCTGCGGGACTCTACTCATGCTAGCCACCTCACCAGCTTGAACTGCACTTATGGGACTTGCCACATCACGTGTTACTGCAGTGCTGGTTTGACTACGACCAGGATGTACTAGGTGCTTGCCAGTTCACCAGAAGGATGAGCGGCACTAGTAGTGGCTCTCTGCTCCATACGAGAGCCCTGCAGTTCTTGCACCTCAATGACAACAGAAGAACGGCGTCAGGTACGCCTGACCTTGGCAGGGACCACAACTCCATCATCACAGCTATCTGTCAGGGTGCCGCTGCTGTCTACAGGATTGTATTCTGAGCCTCAATCTGACAGATGAGTGACTTCCTCTTCACTATCTGTCATGCTCAGAAACGTGTAGGCTTCTTCACTAGTGTACCTTCGATTTGACATTTTGTTCTCTAAATTTACTGGTACACTAGTGAGACTCACAGGAAAAAGAGCTCCTGACTGTCGGCGACTGGTTCAAACGCTACCAAAAAAACTGTTAGTGTTCGCAGGGATCAGGCCTGACTCTGCGAATGCTGCAGTTATGTGTGTTGTGTTTTTGTGACAGTGATCGATTGATACTGCACTTGGGTGGGCTGGGCGGAGGGGCTAAATGCAGATGCTAGCAGGTATCTGGGCTGATCCCGCTAACACTGCATTTTTGGGAACCCTAAACTGCTGGGGACACTAGTATAGATCTGATAAGATCAGATATCGATCCGTTCAGACACTATACTACTAAGGGAGGTGTATGGTGCGTGCGTGGATGTTAGCGCTACTGGCACTAATCTGACACTGCCTGGGGTGATGAAAATCCTGACTGACGCTAAAACTGATATCACCCGCCGGGTGAAAAAAACAAACTAACTAACCAGCATCACCCATAACACTAACACGGTGATCACTGGTGACCAGGGGTGAAAGGGTTAACTAGGGGGGCAATCAGGGGGTTAAAACCTTTGTTGGGTAATATATGGGGGTACCTGATGCTATAAAAACCTGACGGTAAAAATAAGCAACTAACTAGCTAAATAGCGTCACCAGTGACACAAATACGGTGATCGATTAGTGACACTGACAGGGGTGAAAGAGTTAACTGGGGGGCAATCAAGGGGTTAAACCTTTATTAGGGGGGTTTAGGGGGTAACCAAGACCCCCCTAACCAAGAACGGGTCCTACTATTAACTGCCCTAACACTTATTTCAGTCACAAATGACCAATGCAGAGATCAATGAAAAATCTGAAAACTGCAATTTGGTGACACAGTGACAGGGAGTGAAGGGGTTAAATGGGGGGTGATCGGCATTGACAAGTGTACCTGTGTATACTGGTTCTAGTGTAGTGTTGTGCAACTCATGGTAAGGCGTCTTCTTTCCTCTCACTGGAATCTCAAAGACTCCACGAGGAGAGATGACATCACTTTCTCCTGTCCCTGTTTACACTTAGACAGGAGAAGGTTTCCATTCGTTAGGAGCGATCACCAGGTCCAGACCATAAATCATTGGTCTGGCCCTGGGGACTGAACGGTCCTCTAATGAATCCGACTGCCATGGGGGGAGCGCCCACAGGGAGGGAGGGACGTACAAGTATGCCCATTTGCCTACCCGTGCCATTCTGCCGACATACATCGGCGTGCGGCAGTCAGGAACTGGTTAAGTTGCCCCCTATTTCCACATCCGCGATCAGGCCTGTATTGTTAGTAATCAGTAGGTCTAGTAATGTATCTGACCCATGAAATTGTACTGTAAGACATTTAGGAAATGGCGACCCTTAGCCAAATGCATGGTTCCTTCCGCTCAGTCTATGTTTGGATAGTTAAAATCCCCCCATTATAATGACACTTCCCATCCTTGCCACTATTCCAGGGGTTAAAATATACAAAACCAGGTTCATTCTCCAGCAAATTTTATAGTTCATTTTGGTGAATCTGGCTTTCTCCTCTATAAAGTTAGATCCAGAGTTACAATGTCTGTCTTCAGATCTGGTGTATGCACAGGTCATCCAACTATGGAGGATGTTCAACTCCGGTCCCAAATATCCAGGTCTGCCTGATGTGGCCATATCCTACAGATATCAAACTTCTTTGTGTATGGCTTCAAATATGTGATCTGATCTTCATCAGTCGTTATAAAATAAACACATTCTCTTTTTACTGATTCCTCCCTGATTACAAGGCTTGGGCTCCAAAACATCCTCCCCATTATATTCCCTTTACCATGCTTATGGTTATAATTGTGTCTCATTTTGTCTGGTTTTATCTTGGAATATTCTTCTAGTAGTGCTGTGGAACATCCAGATAGTTTGACCAAACTTGACCTGGACCGCAGCATTTGCTTGGAGAGTAGTGGTTTCCTCTTAGGTAGCCTCCCATGAAAGCATCTTGTTCAATGCTTTCCTTATGGTGGACCATTAATAATAGATGTCATGTTCAAGAGAGTCCTCCATATTCTTGGGTGTTACTTTTGCATACCCATAGGTTTTACATTTCCATTCCATTACAAGTCTATCTGACATGAACAAAAGCCCCTGGACAGATCCTTACACCCTAATAGCTGATGCAGCACTTGTCTCTTTGCTCTCCTTCCCAGTGTTGAACTGCCCTCATCTTTTCTTAGCAATGCTACAAATTCCTCCTGTGTGTCAGCTCCTCTCCCCCTTGTTGTTATCCTGTGCCCTCCCTACAGCACACATTGTATTACATGTCCAAAAATTGAAAGCTGTGAGTCCTCCCCATTACTGCACAACATGCAGGGCTGCCAATAGGAGTAGTAGAGCCGATGTAGTAGAGTCCTGTGTGTGGGGCCGGTGCCCTGTCAATTCAACAGGGTGCAGAAAGGGGGCTTTTTACTTCTGAACACCAGCGAAGTAATCCTGCAGTCTCCAGCAATTGACTTCCCCAGCCCCATCGGTTCAGCAGGGGGTGGAGGAAAGAAAGGGGACTATTCATGGATTTTTGGGTCCAGACTGAGCAGTTCTCTGTGCCACAATTCCTGAAAATTATAGATATGGCCTCTCCTTCTATATTTAATTTGTGGAGGCAGCCTGGAATCTAATTATGGCATGAGAGATTGCCCGGCTGACACTCAAAAAGCATTAAATATTCCTCTTCCTTCCCCCTATCTCCTGCTAAACTCATGGGGCCTGGGGAATTTTTACTTTTTTTTTTTGCTGGAGATGGCAGGATTAATAAATAGCCCCTTTCTGCTGGAGTGTTAGCCCTGATGTACTGTGTGATCCACCTCTGTGAAGTTATCAGGAGAGAGAGGAGCAGGTCACTGATGAGGATCACCCTCCTGGTATCCAGCAGATGGGGATGGAGCTGGCTGAAGGGAATCCAGCATTAACCACTTGACGACTGCCGCACGAGGATGTACGTCCTCAGAGTGGCATGGGCAGGCAAAAGGACATACATATACTTCCTTGCCTTCCCGCGGGTGGGGGGTCCGATCGGACCCCCCCCGGTGCCAGCGGCGGTCGCCTTTGGTCTGGGAGCATTCAGTGATGAGAGGGAGGCCATCCGATCGTGGCCCCCCTCGCGATCACTCCCAGCCAATGAGAATCCTCCCCTGCCTGTGTGTAGTACACACAGGCAGGGGATGTGATGTCAACTCTCCTCGGCTCGGCAGTTTCCGTTCCGGCGCCGAGGAGAGAAGACTTCACTGTGAGTGCACCAAACACACACACACAGTAGAACATGCCAGGCATACATTACACCCGATCCCCCCCGATCACCCCCCAATCACCCCTCCCCCCTGTCATACTGACACCAAGCAGGATTTTTTTTTTTTGATTACTGCATGGTGTCAGTTTGTGACAATTACTGTATTAGGGCAGTTAGTGTTAGCCCCTATAGGTCTAGGGTACCCCCCTAACCAAGTTTTAACCCCTTGATCACCCCCTGTCACCAGTGTCACTAAGCGATCATTTTTCTGATCGCTGTATTAGTGTCACTGGTGACGCTAGTTAGGGAGGTATATATTTAGGTTCACCGTCAGCGTTTTATAGCGTCAGGGACCCCCATATACTACCTAATAAAGGTTTTAACCCCTTGATTGCCCCCTAGTTAACCCTTTCACCACTGATCACCGTATAACTGTTACGGGTGACGCTGGTTAGTTCATTTATTTTTTATAGTGTCAGGGCACCCGCCATTTATTACCGAATAAAGGTTTAGCCCCCTGATCGCCCGGCGGTGATATGCGTTGCCCCAGACAGTGTCAAGATTAGCGCCAGTACCGCTAACACCCACGCACGCAGCATACGCCTCCCTTAGTGGTATAGTATCTGAACGGATCAATATCTGATCCGATCAGATCTATACTAGCGTCTCCAGCAGTTTAGGGTTCCCAAAAACGCAGTGTTAGTGGGATCAGCCCAGATACCTGCTAGCACCTGCGTTTTGCCCCCACGCCCAGCCCAGCCCAGCCCAGCCCAGCCCACCCAAGTGCAGTATCGATCGATCACTGTCACTTACAAAACACTAAACGCATAACTGCAGCGTTCGCAGAGTCAGGCCTGATCCCTGCGATCGCTAAGTTTTTTTGGTAGCGTTTTGGTGAACTGGCAAGCACCAGCGGCCTAGTACACCCCGGTCGTAGTCAAACCAGCACTGCAGTAACACTTGGTGACGTGGCGAGTCCCATAAGTGCAGTTCAAGCTGGTGAGGTGGCAAGCACAAGTAGTGTCCCGCTGCCACCAAGAAGACAAACACAGGCCCGTCGTGCCCATAATGCCCTTCCTGCTGCATTCGCCAATACTAATAATTGGGAACCCACCACTTCTGCAGCGCCCGTAATTCCCCCATTCACATCCCCAACCAAATGCAGTTGGCTGCATGAGAGGCATTTTCTTTATGTCCTCCCGAGTACCCCTACCCAATGAACCCCCCAAAAAAGATGTCGTGTCTGCAGCAAGTGCGGATATAGGCATGACACCCGTTATTATTGTCCCTCCTGTCCTGACAATCCTGGTTTTTGCATTGGTGAATGTTTTGAACGCTACCATTCACTAGTTGAGTATTAGCGTAGGGTACAGCATTGCACAGACTAGGCACACTTTCACAGGGTCTCCCAAGATGCCATCGCATTTTGAGAGACCCGAACCTGGAACCGGTTACAGTTATAAAAGTTAGTTACAAAAAAAAGTGTAAAAATATATATATATACACACACGCTTTTCAGGTATGCAATTTTTTATACTTTACCGTTTACTGTGCTTTATTGTTAACCATTTTTTGTCTTCAGGTACGCCATTCACGACTTTGAGTGGTTTTACCAGAATGATGCCTGCAGGTTTAGGTATCATCTTGGTATCATTCTTTTCAGCCAGCGGTCGGCTTTCATGTAAAAGCAATCCTAGTGGCTAATTAGCCTCTAGACTGCTTTTACAAGCAGTGGGAGGGAATGCCCCACCGTCTTCCGTGTTTTTCTCTGGCTCTCCTGTCTCAACAGGGAACCTGAGAATGTAGCCGGTGATTCAGCCAGCTGACCATAGAGCTGATCAGAGACCAGAGTGGCTCCAAACATCTCTATGGCCTAAGAAACCGGAAGCTACGAGCATTTCATGACGTAGATTTCGCTGGATGTAAACGGCGCCATTGGGAAATTGGGAAAGCATTTTATCACACCGATCTTGGTGTGGTCAGATGCTTTGAGGGCAGAGGAGAGATCTAGGGTCTAATAGACCCCAATTTTTTCAAAAAAGAGTACCTGTCACTACCTATTGCTATCATAGGGGATATTTACATTCCCTGAGATAACAATAAAAATGATTAAAAAAAAATGAAAGGAACAGTTTAAAAATAAGATAAAAATGAAAAAAAATAATAAAGAAAAAAAAAATAAAAAAATAAAAGCACCCCTGTCCCCCCTGTATATATAGTGTGTTTTAGTGCATTAAAATTTAAAAAAGTGTGTTTTTTCCCAAAAAAATGCGTTTGAAAAATCGCTGCGCAAATACTGTGTGAAAAAAAAATGAAACACCCACCATTTTAATCTGTAGGGCATTTGCTTTAAAAAATATATATAATGTTTGGGGGTTCAAAGTAATTTTCTTGCAAAAAAAAATAATTTTTTCATGTAAACAAAAAGTGTCAGAAAGGGCTTTGTCTTCAAGTGGTTAGAAGAGTGGATGATGTGTGACATAAGCTTCTAAATGTTGTGCATAAAATGCCAGGACAGTTCAAAACCCCCCCAAATGACCCCATTTTGGAAAGTAGACACCCCAAGCTATTTGCTGAGAGTCATGTCGAGTCCATGGAATATTTTATATTGTGACACAAGTTGCGGGAAAGAGACAATTTTTTTTTTTTTTTGCACAAAGTTGTTACTAAATGATATATTGCTCAAACATGCCATGGGAATATGTGAAATTACACCCCAAAATACATTCTGTTGCTTCTCCTGAGTACGGGGATACCACATGTGTGAGACTTTTCGGGAGCCTAGCCGCGTACGGGACCCCGAAAACCAATCACCGCCTTCAGGCTTTCTAAGGGCGTAAATTTTTGATTTCACTCTTCACTGCCTATCACAGTTTCGGAGGCCATGGAATGCCCAGGTGGCACAAAACCCCCCCAAATGACCCCATTTTGGAAAGTAGACACCCCAAGCTATTTGCTGAGAGGTGTAGCGAGTATTTTGCAGACCTCACTTTTTGTCACAAAGTTTTGAAAATTGAAAAAAGAAAAAAAAAATTTTCTTGTCATTCTTCATTTTCAAAAACAAATGAGAGCTGAAAAATACTCACCATGCCTCTCACCAATAGCTTGGGGTGTCTACTTTCCAAAATGGGGTCATTTGGGGGGAGTTTTGTGCCACCTGGGCATTCCATGGCCTCCGAAACTGTGATAGGCAGTGAAGAGTGAAATAAAAAATTTACACCCTTAGAAATCCTGAAGGCGGTGATTGGTTTTCGGGGCCCCGTATGCGGCTAGGCTCCCAAAAAGTCCCACACATGTGGTATCCCCATACTCAGGAGAAGCAGCTAAATGTATTTTGGGGTGCAATTCCATATATGCACATGGCCTGTGTGAGCAATATATCATTTAGTGACAATTTGTGCAAAAAAAAAAAATTGTCACTTTCCCGCAACTTGTGTCAAAATATAAAATATTTCATGGACTCAACATGCCTCTCAGCAAATAGCTTGGGGTGTCTACTTTCCAAAATGGGATCATTTGGGGGGGTTTTGTGCCATCTGGGCATTTTATGGCCTTCAAAACTGTGATAGGTAGTGAGGAGTGAAATCAAAAATTTACGCCCTTAGAAATCCTGAAGGCGGTGATTGGTTTTCGGGGCCCCGTACGCAGCTAGGCTCCCAAAAAGTCCCACACATGTGGTATCCCCATACTCAGGAGAAGCAGCTGAATGTATTTTGGGGTGCAATTCCACATAGGCCCATGGCCTGTGTGAGCAATATATCATTTAGTGACAACTTTTTGTAAATATATATATATATTTTTTGTCATTATTCAATCACTTGGGACAAAAAAAATAAATATTCAATGGGTTCAACATGCCTCTCAGCAATTTGCTTGGGGTGTCTACTTTCCAAAATGGGGTCATTTGGGGGGGTTTTGTACTGCTCTGCCATTTTAGCACCTCAAGAAATGACATAGGCAGTCATAAACTAAAAGCTGTGTAAATTCCAGAAAATGTACCCTAGTTTGTAGACGCTATAACTTTTGCGCAAACCAATAAATATACGCTTATTGACTTTTTTTTTACCAAAGACATGTGGCCGAATGCATTTTGGCCTAAATGTATGAATAAATTGAGTTTATTGGATTTTTTTATAACAAACAGTAGAAAATATCATTTTTTTTCAAAATTTTCGGTCTTTTTCCGTTTATAGCGCAAAAAATTAAAACGGCAGAGGTGATCAAATACCATCAAAAGAAAGCTCTATTTGTGGGAAGAAAAGGACGCACATTTCGTTTGGGTACAGCATTGCATGACCGCGCAATTAGCAGTTAAAGCGACGCAGTGCCAACTTGGAAAAAGTCCTCTGGTCCTTAGGCAGCATAATGGTCCGGGGCTGAAGTGGTTAAGGGTGATGTGTCAGAGGTTGGAGGCAAGTGGGAGTATCACTATGCTCAGGGCCGATCCTAGGGTCACAGACGCCTGGGTGCAGAAATATTTCTGGCACCCTCCACATGGGCGTGATCATCTTACCAACTCCTCCCCTTTAAAAATGTTTCTATGGCAACAACTCAAACACAGAGATGTTCCCCTAAGAACTCTTCGTTACCCAGGGATCCTCCCATGATCTTTTAACAATAAAGAAAATACAGGAAGAGTGTACACTAATGAGACCTGGAGGGGAGTCTCTCTGATGCACATAGAGAGGGCTTCTGTTAGAGAATCTGTTAGAAAGAGCCCCCAGACCTAGTACAGGAGATGGTCAGAGACTGCAGACATACTACAGGAGATGGTCAGAGACTGCAGACATACTACTGGAGATGGTCAGAGACTGCAGACATACTACAGGAGATGGTCAGAGACTGCAGACATACTACAGGAGATGGTCAGAGATGGCAGACATACTACAGGAGATGGTCAGAGACTGCAGACATACTACAGGAGATGGTCAGAGACGGCAGACATACTACAGGAGACGGTCAGAGACGGCAGACATACTACAGGAGACGGTCAGAGATGGCAGACATACTACAGGAGATGGTCAGAGACGGCAGACATACTACAGGAGACGGTCAGAGACGGCAGACATACTACAGGAGACGGTCAGAGACGGCAGACATACTACAGGAGACGGTCAGAGACGGCAGACATACTACAGGAGACGGTCAGAGACGGCAGACATACTACAGGAGACGGTCAGAGACGGCAGACATACTACAGGAGACGGTCAGAGACGGCAGACATACTACAGGAGACGGTCAGAGACGGCAGACATACTACAGGAGACGGTCAGAGACGGCAGACATACTACAGGAGACGGTCAGAGACGGCAGACATACTACAGGAGACGGTCAGAGACGGCAGACATACTACAGGAGACGGTCAGAGACTGGAGATATGATAGAAGAGATGGTCAAAGATTGCAGACATATTTCAGGAGATGACAACCGCTCTGGTCTCTAGCTGTTTCGCTCTCCTCCTCTGACAGGAGGAGGGAGGGGAGATGGGCACAGCAGCGGAGGTGGCAGTGACCGACGGAAAGAGCTGCCTAAGGACAAGGAGAGGAGGAGGAGGAGGGAAGGGAACACTCTGGTGCTTCAGCGCCCCCACCTCTGTGGTGCCCAGGTGCACTGCACCCCGTGCACCCCGGCCAGGATCGGAACAGACTATGCTGCCCTTTCAGCTGGGGTGATGGCTGCTTCCCTGGAAACTGACTTTACAGAGGGCATTGCTACAGATTAGTGGGATGCATGAAACACTGCTGGGCTTATTTTATGGAGCAAGAGATAAAATAAATAGAGCAAACTTTATCATTCATGGCCAGTGACAGAATATGTTATGCACTCTTCATCCCTACACTCTATGCATTGCCCTCTCCTGACTCATGGACTATGTACATTACACACTCCTGACCCCAGAACTTTGTATTATGTACTCCTGACCCTGAAACTATTTACATTACACACGCCTGACCCCTCCACACTGTGCAGTACATACTCATGATCCATGTACCCTGTACTGTATATGACCCACAACTTTTCTATGTATATTACCCACTCCTGACCCCTATACTATGTATATTACCTACTCCTGACCCCTATACTATGTATATTACCCACTCCTGACCCCTATACTATGTATATTACCTACTCCTGACCCCTATACTATGTATATTACCCACTCCTGACCCCTATACTATGTATATTACCTACTCATGACCCCTATACTATGTATATCACCTGCTCCTGACCCCTATACTATGTATATTACCTACTCCTGACACCTGCACTCTGTGGATCACATACATTTTACCCTTGTGCTCTCTATATAAACTCAAGATTTAAACCCCTCCCAATTGTGGCACAATTTTCCAATCAGTGCACACTGCCTTCTCCTTCTCTGCTGGCTGTTGAGGAAGGGGAGGGGCTCGGGCCCTGGCCCTGTCAGGTTGGACATGGCCCTGCATATAGGGCAGCCAGATGTACAGTCACACAAATGCCTAAAAAAAAATGTAAATGTTCGGAAATTGTTATTAGAAGAGCATTGTGTCCATATGGTGCAATTTCTATTTCTGGTGACCTTTTTAGAGTAGGGGTATTGAATTAAAATTCACTGAGGCCCAGTCAGTAAAATTTTCTTCCAGCAGAGGTCCGAATATAATGCCGGTATCCATGCTGCATTTTCACATGCAGCTTGGTGCAGCGCAATTTTGGAAAAAAAGGTCAAGGACTTCTTTCTCCAGGTTTCTTCCAGGTAGTGCGGCCCATTAAAATGGACTGTCCTCCGTCCCCCCCACATTACTGTCCTCTGTCCCTCCCCCCACATTACTGTCCTCTGTCCCTCCCCACATTACTGTCCTCTGTCCCCCTCCCACATTACTGTCCTATGTCACCCCCCCCACATTACTGTCCTCAGCACCTTTTCAGAATTTGACACTAGTGGCAATTCTAGGAAGGACACATTTGGCTTCCTGTTATATTATGATGAAGATCACATTTAGAGCCATTAATACATAATATTTCCTGCCCATTATTTCTTCCCATATTGGTGCCCCGTGGCTATTTGCTGCAATCTCTTATACCCCCTACACCCCCCATCTAGGGGTCATCTACTGTATGTGGGGTCAGGACAACATCCCTACATATACATGAAAAAAAACTCCTTATAGAGGATAATTATATGTAGAAAGTCAAGTCATGCAATGAAATGTATGGAGGTGATCGGGGATGGTGAGGGCCTCCCAAATGTCTTGGGGAGCCACCAACTTGGCTGAAAAACCCAGAGAGTCACATGACCGGGGACAGTCAGTGAATGGATGAGGTGTCACTGCTATAAATCCTGTGTGATCTGTGAGGATATTGTGTGCTGTCATCTGACTTGTCACCTTATGTTTTATATTATTAGATATGTTCCAAGAGGAGAAAGAACAGGAAAGTGATCTTCAAAACAATTCCTCTAAATGACCCAGAGCATGGAGCTGTGCCCACTGTGGGGAATGGAGCTGTGCCCACTATGGGGAATGGAGCTGTGCCCGCTGTGGGGAATGGAGCTGTGCCCACTATGGGGAATGGAGCTGTGCCCGCTGTGGGGAATGGAGCTGTGCCCACTGTGGGGAATGGAGCTGCGCCCGCTGTGGGGAATGGAGCTGAGCCCATTAAGGGGCATGGTCCTGTGCCCAATTAAAATATGACCTGTACCCAACCTGGTACTGGAAGAAATGAGAGATCATGTAGAGTGTGGGGAGTGCAGATGGGAGATACTTTGAAGTAGTTTTGAATGAAGTCTGATCTCCAGGAAAATACTTGAACATACAGTTGGAACAAAATAAGTGAAATGTCTTATCTGCTAAAACTTGTATAATTCTGCTCAGCCAGTCTTGTGAGATTTCCCTGCAGGAGCACATAGTCAAGTCGGTGACCTCACTTTTTAATCAACTGACCCAACCTCAGCGTGCTGATTGGACAATGAAGGAGAATCACCACTGATGAGGTCACCTCTGCACTCCCATGCTCCGGTGTTACAATGACAGCAATGTGGTAAATAACTGATTAATATCGCTGCTCAAATCTTCTGTACATAGAACTACATAGGAATATTCTGGTTTTATGAACGTTTTTATGAAGGATAACAAAGTCCTTCAATATTCCACATTTTATGCTACAAAAAAATAGACAACAGATCTGAAATTGAACAAAAGGGATCTATAGTACTCGGCAAAGTTGAAACTTGGTCTGCAATCAATTTGTTACAGGCACATCAAATGAAAATTGCCAACCAAGCTTCAGAGTACAGCAATGTAATATTCAATGTAAATATATCAAATGATCAGAGAGAGTATATATATGTATGTATGTATGTGTGATAGTGTTGTGTCCTGTCACAGTGTGAGAAAAGGGTTAGGTGTTGCCCAGGGTTCTCATGTAGGGAGGTTGAGGGGCTCCAGGTTGCTTGTGTAACACAGATGAATCTGGATTTTCTGTTTCCCTAAAGCTTGGTAAAACCCAGTTAGTTTGGGTCCTGGAGTCCGGAGATTTCATAGAGACTTTGGGGGGGTGAAGCCTCCAACTCTGGGCCCAGGTTTTGTGGACAGCCATCCAAATGTACAGGGCTCCACCTTTGTGGGATGTGAGCAGCCAGAAGTGCAGAACGGTGTGTGAGAGAATTGTCTACAGGAGAAACAGACTTAAATTAAAGGCAAAACTTTTTTTTTTGGATAGACTAAAGGAGGGTTATAATCCCTGTTGTTTTTTGTGTTTGCCATCTGTGTCCCATTGCGGAGATTTCCCTTCAGTTCCTGTCCCATAGCCAAACAGGAAGTGAAAATCACTTCAAAATGTGGGGGTCCCGGGGTGTCACCAGAACTAGTGACCCCATTGGAAGATTTCCCCTCTATTCCTGCTCTTGTGTCACCCCAAAATTTGGGATTTTCTTTTACTTGCACTTTAATGATAGCAGGACAAATAGAGAGGGTGAATGTCCATAACGGGGGCACAGATAGCAATAAAACCTGATAGATGTTCTAATCCCTCTCCACTCCATCCAAAACTTAAAAAAATAAGTTTGTCTTTAGTTATACTTTAACCACTTGCTGACTGCTCTATAGCCAGATTATGGCTACAGTGATGTCGTCCAGTTTTGGAAGGGCGTCTATTAACATCTCCTCAGAACTGCGCGCCTTTGGACACAGCTGATCACAGATCAGGGTAAAGACCCAATCACAGAGGCTCTTTACCATGTGATAAGCTGTGTCCAATCACAGCTGATCATGATGTAAACACATTTGCCGGTTATCGGCATTCCTCACGCAGTGTGAGGAGTGAGCCGGTAACCGGCGAGTGTGACAGAGGACGTCTACACTGATAATCAGGGCCCTGGTCATTGGTGTCCTGATTATTAATGCAGCCCCATCAGTGCACATTAATGATGGAGAAAAATCACTTGTTATCAAAATTTTATAACAGAAACTCAGAAACTTTTATATTTTTTTCCAAATTTTTGGTCTTTTTTCGTTTGTTTAGCGTTTAAAAAAAAAAAGAGGTGATTAACCCTCCTGGCGGTAATCCTGAGTGTGGTACCATTAGCGGTAAAGCCGAGCAACATCCGGGATTGCATTGCAGAGTCCTGGTACAGTGTACTTACCTTGTCACCAGGATCCTGTGATGTCCCCCCCGCTGTGTCCTCCGCCGGATCATCCGCCCGATGCTCTCTGTGCCGGGCTCCGTTTCCTGCGAGCGTTGCAACACATGGGGCAGAGCCCGGTGGCAAATTCAAAAAGTACAAAAAAACAGAACACATACAATACACTGTAATCTGTAAGATTACATCACTGGATCAAATCATTTCACATCCCTTTTGTCCCTAATGCTTTGTCCAATGCCCTGCATTCACTTTTATATTATGTATATGTATATGTATATGTGTGTGTATATATATATATATATATATGTATATGTGTGTGTATATGTATATATATATATATATATATATATATATATATACACACTTCTTTCTGCCTGGAAAAAGTGTCCCTTTAGGTCAAAAATGGTTTTAGACCAGCTAGAAAACAGCGATAGTAAATTAGAATAACTTGCAGAATTGAGTGATTGTGAATCATGGGAAAATACATTTTATTATTATTATTTTCTTTTTTATAGTTATTATATTATAATTTATGGTTTCATGTTTCAAACTTTATCATACCCGGGATGTCTATTAGACTCTGACTCCATTCTGCCGCATGTACATATACGTCATCAGAAAGGCACTGCTGGGCAAATGGGCATACCTGCCGCGAGCTCCATGAGTAGGATCGCGGGTCCCGCTGACTCGATGTCCGGGGGATACCCGCGATTGTCTCACGGAGAGGAAGAACGGGGAGATGCTAATGTAAACAAGCATCTCCCCGTTCTGCCTAGTGACACTGACACTGATCATAGCTCCCTGTGATCGGGAGCGGTGATCAGTGACGTGTAACTCATAGCCACGCCCCCTAACAGTTATAATTACTCCCTAGGAAACACTTAACCCCTTCCTAGCCAGCTAGTGGTTAACCCCTTCACTGCCAGTGTCATTTTTACAGTAATCAATGCAATTTTATAGCACTGATCGCTGCAAAAATGACAATGGTCCCAAATATGTGTCCGACGTGTCCGCCATAATGTCGCAGTCACGATAAAAATCGCAGATCACTGCCATTACTAGTGTAAAAAAAAAATATTAATAAAAATGCCATAAAACTATCCCCTATTTTGTAGACGCTATAACTTTTGCGCAAACCAATCAATAAACGCTTATTGCAAATTTTTTTTTTTTACCAAAAATATGTAGAAGAATACGTATCGGCCTAAACTGAGGGAAAAAAAAGTTTTTTTTTATATATTTTTGGGGGATATTTATTATAGCAAAAAGTGAAGAATAATGCATTTTTCTTTTCAAAATTGTCGCTATTCCTTTGTTTATAGCGCAAAAAATAAAACCCTCAGAGGTGATCAAATACCACCAAAATAAAGCTCTATTTGTGGGGGAAAAAATGATACAAACGTCATCGGTGTGCGATTTTGCATGACCGCACAGTTGTCATTCAAAGTTCAACAGTGCTGAAAGCTGAAAATTGGTTGTAAACTTTCTCCTCAGGTGATACAAAGGGATGAAACAAATCCTCCTACATTCATTGTACCTGTTTATCTGCAGTCTTCTCTTCTCTTCATCTATTCAAAGTGCAAAATTTACACAGAATCTCTCAGCTCTGAAAAGCAGGGGGCGGGGAGCTCAAATTACACACTGCAGAGCTCTGTGAGAGCCGATTGGAGGGAAGGGATACAACCCCCTTCATACAGCACACAGGAACAGAGCTGGGTATATCAATCAGAGGGTGTGTGCTGGAGCTCCCTCCCCTGTAACTTTTTTTTTTTTTTTCTTTTTGGTGTCAGAACAAACCTGTCAGAATTGACTCATGCTGATAGCAGAGGAAGAAGGCAGCAGACAGAAATTGCACTTTGTGCTCTGGAGTTAGACAAGTGCACACTATAGAGGGATATGCTTTGTTCATATTTCATGTCTGAGGTTTACAACCACTTTAAGCCAGAGCAGCAGTGCTGTATTACAAGCCAGGAGGATGCTGTTTTTTTCCTGAGGAATGCTATAAGACCCCTGCGAGGGTAACCCTGGTGTGTTTGGGGGATTTTGAATAAAAATGAACAAGAAAAGCTTATAAAAAGTTCATATGTAATGTTACATTTTAATAAAGTTTTTTTAAGAATAAAGTATACTTGGTCTGAGTTCTTATTGTTACCAGACATGCTGATCAATTATAACCGGTAATGAATATTAGGAGGTACATTTCATGTTCTAATCTAGAAAGGGTCTGTGTGTGACTAAAGCAGGGGGTGAAGAACACAGACATTAACCCCTTGACACTGCCCGCCTCCCTTGACCTTTTAGAGTTTTAAAGGGCGGGCATTCAGGTCATGTGACTGCTGTGGTTGGCTGTCGCAACGGTCACATGATCGGAAAGCTCCGGATCGCAAGTATGTATTCCCACCGACTACCATGCAGGGAGCGCGATCTCAGCGCGGGAAATCATTTAAAAAAGTCACCTGTATGTGGATGCTCAGCGTTAAGCCCCCCCGAGAGGCCACATATATGTGGATGCTCGGCGTTAAGCCCCCCTGAGAGGCCGCATATATGTGTACTGTCAGCGCCAAGGAGTTAAAGTGGTATTTATACTTGGCACATGTACACTGGTGTACCCCCTGGGGTGCTCAGTGGTGTGATCCTGTAACCACTGCCTCCATGGTGAGCAGCCGGGGTATCGTGATCACTATGACCAATCCTAGCAATCAAATGATTACAATTAGGCTACTTTCACACTGAGGCTCTTTTCAGGCATTTTAGCGATAAAAATAGTGCCTGAAAAGCGCCTCTCATACCTCCCCGGTGTGAAAGCCACGAGTGCATTCACACTGGAGAGGTGCGTTTTGTGGGATGGGAAAAGTCCTGCAAGCAGCATCTTTGGGGCGGTTTGCCCATTGGAATGCATAAGCAGTGCTTCCGAAGCGCCACAACACAGAGGCATGTAAGCCTTTCTTTGGCCGCTAGCGGGGGTTAAAAGCGCCCCTCTAGCAGTCGAAAAGCACCGCTAAAATGATGGGAAAGCGCTGCTAAAACTAGCGGTGTTTTACTGCTAATGGACCCTCACCCCAGTGTGAAAGCAGCTTTAGGTATGCACCGATGCTTTTACTTTTTTTACTTTTTTTTTTTTCGCACACACCGATACCTACCAGCAACTGTTTTGTGTACACTTCAGCTGTTAGTAATAGGACAAAGCATTAAAAAGTTGTTTACAAATTAAATATTTATTTATTTATTTTAATTTTTGCGCTTTTTTTATGTTAAACGGGTAAATATATGTAAAGGTGTAAAAATAGTAATGAACAGAGCAAACAAAACTATTAATAATTAAAACTTTTTTTGTCTTTGTTTTATAAAGAAAATCTGCAGGAAAAGAATAATTAAATGGAGGATAATAAGGAGTTAAATAGGGCAGATTAGAGTAAATTAAGGGTTAATAAGGGGTTAAACAGGGATACATTTAATTATAAAAAAAAGTTTAAAAGTTTTTTTGTTTTTTTTTACGTGACAGGTTGCTTTAAACTGACTTCATCTGCAGATTTAATTTCTTTACTTCATCTGTAGATGAATAAAAAGGATACAAAATTAAACAATGTTTCTTTTTATCCTTCTGTTTCTGCAGCTGAGCAATGTTGTTGATAAACATTGCCCTATTTTTTTTTGACAGCTTTAATAACCGGGACTTTGTTTACACTTCAGCTGTCAAAGGGGAACCTCACTGAGTTATCAGTTGTTAAAGAGGAGTAATGTCACCAGCACACCAAGAGCTCCAAAAAATGAGTCCAAAGCTTTAAAGTGATTGTAAAGTCTTGTTTTTTTCCTATATAAATAACAAACATTATACTTACCTGCTCTGTTGTAGTGGATTTGCACAGAACAGCCCGGATCCTCCTCTTCTCAGGTCCCTCTTCTGTGCTCCTGGCCCCTTCCTCCTGTTCAGTGCCCCCTCAGCAAGCAGCTTTCTATGGGGGGCACCCAAGCCAAGTCACAGCTCTGTGTGTCTATTCAGA
Organism: Lithobates clamitans; assembly: GCA_037952925.1. Classification (NCBI taxonomy): domain Eukaryota; kingdom Metazoa; phylum Chordata; class Amphibia; order Anura; family Ranidae; genus Lithobates; species Lithobates clamitans. The sequence goes on from JBBGZY010002328.1 coordinate 634,200, forward strand.
CACGGAGCCCTACCTGGCCCCGCCTCCTCTTTCCCCTGATTGGCTAGCTGACTATGACAGCAGTTGAATCAGAATCCCGATGACAGTTGAAAGAACCGAACCTGAAAGTATCAGTTTCAGGTATTGCAGCATTTGCACAAGTACCGATACTCCTGCCGATTCTTAGTATCGGTACTGATACCGGTATCGGTGCAACCCTAATTACAATGTAAGCAAAACTGTCATGAATGGCTTCCATTAATGACAGCTTTTTCACTATTGTGATCCTGTGATTGGCCCACAGCTATCACATGGTTCCTGGCACCCTGTACTATGTGATTAGCTGTAGCTAATCAAAGCATCACAATAGTAAGCAGGCTGTCATGAATGGAAGCCATACATGATCATTAAAACTGTTGCTTTTAACAGTGATCAGCAATAATAGTGTTAAAAAAAAAAATCACAGGTCCCCCCCCCCCAGAGTAGTACAGTGTCACTAAGGCTCAATATCCATGCCAAAATGTCACCATTTCTGCAAGGGGATGCAAACTTTTGGGCACAACTTTAAACAATAGCTACTGTATATTGTATTTGGTCTCTCACAAATTGTCATTCCATTCTGTGCAATAATATATTTTCATATTGTGAAATCTCAGCAGACAGAAATCTAGGTGTATGTAGTAAAGTTGTCAGTAAAGTTGTGCCTACTGGAATCTACCAAAATACTCTCCAGCCCCCTTCATTCCACCCCTCAGACCCTTTGATTGGATGGAGTTGGTTCTGTAACACTCTCTGCATTTGGCAGCTCTGAGCTCTCACTTGACATCAGAACTACTAAGGATGGTGAGAAAATCCCATTTCTGAGGGCTGGTTACTCTTGTAAGCATCAGATTGGATTCACTCTGCAAGTGAATCGGACCGCACAGAACCAAAAATCCGGTGAATTTCATTGTAAGTATTTTTCTGCTCTTACCTGATTTGTTTTACTGTTGTTACTGTCAGTTTGTTTTATTCTTTCTTAAGGTTTCAGTTTTTCTTTTTTCATTAAAACTATATTCAAAATCATTACCAGAATCTCTGAATTCTCTCAGTAGAGCGCTGGCAGTGAAAGGGTTAAGAAATGTCTTATCATTGTCATGCTGGAAAGTCAAAGAGCATCCCATGTGCAGCTTTCCTGCAGAAGAATGCAAACTGTGTGCAGCTCTACCACCTGCAAGAATTGGGGGCCTCATGGCAGGGGCGGCCCATCCATTAAGGGCACATGAGCGCCACTCCCCCATCCATGTGTCCAACCCCTTTCAGGACGCTGGATGCATGGATTCCAATGGGGGGGTGTTTTTTTTTTTAAGCACCTGATTAAAGCCAGAGGCTCTAATTGGCTTCAAAATAGGGTGGGCTGGGGGGGAAGCACTGTGCCTAAAACCCACCCAGGTGTGTTACAATAGCGAATTAATATTTGCTATTGAAACACTGATCCTCCTCCTTGCCAATCAGGAAGCAGGTCATAAGACCCATCACCTGATTGCTTGAAAGGACAGGTGATCCTATTGGATGCCTAGGAGGAGGGGAGGAGAAGCACGTCCACTGAGAAGGAGGAGATGCCTGCTGCCGATGCCAGATCCTGCTGCTGATACCCACCACCTAGAGGGGGTAAGACAGTGAGCGGGCAGGGAATCTGGGGGGTTTGAGGTGCCACCGGCCATGGGGGGTGATTGTTTTCCACCCCCCTCAGGAAATAAGACACCAGCTGCTACTGCCTAATAGACCACTATTACAAAAGATGGCATGCTGAGGGGATGCAGACTTTTGAACAGGGGCGATGGCATTTCATTGGTTTACTTGTTGGCATGTCTTGTTTTATGATTGCGACATTCTGTTATCACCTACAATTACAGAATAGGAATCCCAGAAGAAATATAAGAAATGGGTTTTGCCGGCTCACTCAGGTTTTCTTTATAAATGTTCCATCCTGTATCTAGACGTGTGCAGAACAAACACATTGTCTCATTTAGTTTCAATTCATTATTTACAGAAATTGTTTTAGTTGAATTTGTTTAATTCATTTAATTAGTTTTTTGGAATTCGATTTGTTTATTCAAGTTCAAATTAATTCAAATTTAAATTCCATTCACAATAAAATCGATTCTATTTGAAATTAGAATTTTGGAAGATGGTTTTAGTCTCTCTATTCCATTCCATTCTATTCGAAATTCAAATTTCGGAAGATGGTTATATTGTTATTGTAGTGTTTTTTCTATTCTTTTCTATTTCATTTTCACATCTATTCTATTTGAATTCTGGAAGATGGCTATATTCTTTCTTAATTTTCTTTTTTTTTTCTTTTTTTTATTCAAATTCAATTTTAATCTATTTGAAATTCGAATTTCAGAAGATGGTTATATTTTTTCTATTTTATTCTATTTTTTTTTAATCTATTCTATTCTTTTATTTTCTATTCTAATCAATTCTATTCAAATGTATTCTATTTGAATTTCGTAAGATGGTTACATTATTATAGTCTTTCTTTTCCTTTTTTTATATTCTATTATTTCATCTTCAATTCTATTTTTTTCTATTTGGATTCTGGAAGATGGCTATATTCCATCTATTTTTATTTTTTTTTTATTGTTTTTTTTTTCTATTCTATTCTATTCTTTTTTTTTATTTGAATTCAAAATTTATTCAATTTGAAATTTGAATTTTAGAAGATGGTTATATTCTTTTCTTTTTTATATTCTATTCTATTCCTTTATTTTCTGTTCTATTTTATTCTGTTTTATTGTATTCTTTTTTTCTATTCTATTCTTTTATTTTATATTCTATTTTCTAGTCTATTCCTTTATTTTATATACTATTTCATTCTCTTTTTGCAATGTATAAAAGTTCAGTTTTAGCTCAAAAACCCAGACTCACAGATGTATATTGCTTATTAGATGCATTACTTCATTTGGCGTATTTTGAAGACCCCCTAGTGGAGATTTTATTCCATGCAGCTTTCTGTGTTCTGTCGAAGGTGCTTTATCAAATGTGTCCCCTTCACCGGCTGCCCACAACAGACCTGAGCGCTTCTGTTACTGACTTGTGAATTTTGGAGGAACGATGGTGCCGTGTTGCAGGGCCAGCAGCAGCCAGTCACTGGGCTAAATCTACAATCGGAATGACAAAATTTTTTCTGCATCAAAAACAAAAGGAAAGTAGGTTATATGGTCTCCAATGGCATAGTTCACACCAGTGCAGTCAGTTCCAGGGCTTTCAGTTCCCGGGAAAAAAAAGTAGAACATGCTGCATTTTTCCTGCACTGGACTGTACTGGAACACAGTAAAATGTATCAAAAACGCACTAAAAAGCACTGGAACACATCAAAAACGCAATCAAAAACATACTGGACCCTAGTATAGTGGAAAAAAAGAGAAAAAAAGCACCTGGAATGTATCCAGAACCGCAATGAAAATGTACTGGAACGCATCAAAGATGCGTTAACCACTTCAGCCCCAGAAGAATTTACCCCTTCCTGACCAGAGCACTTTTTGCGATTCGGCACTGCGTCGCTTTAACTGACAATTGCGCGGTCGTGTGATGTTGTACCCAAACAAAATTGATGTCCTTTTTTTCCCACAAATAGAGCTTTCTTTTGATGGTATTTGATCACCTCTGCATTTTTTTGGGCTATAAACAAAATAGCGACAATTTTGAAAAAACTCATTTTTTTTTACTTTTTGCTATAATAAATATCCCCCAAAAATATATAAAAAAAAACATTTTTTTTCCTCAGTTTAGGCCGATGTGTATTCTACATATTTTTGGTTAAAAAAAAAATCGCAATAAGCGTATATTGATTGGTTTGCACAAAAGTTATAGAGTCTACAAAATAGGGGTTAGATTTATAGCATTTTTATTATAATTTATTTTATTAGTAATGGTGGCGATCTGCGATTTTTATCGGGACTGTGACATTATGGCAGACACATCAGACACTTTTGACACTATTTTGGGACCATTGTCATTTAAACAGCGATCAGTGCTATAAAAATGTATTGATTACTGTAAATAACACTGGCAGGGAAGGGGTTAACCATTAAGGAGCAGTGAAGGGGTTAAGTGTGTCCTAGGGAGTGATTCTAACTGTAGGGGGAGGGGCTACAACACACAGAACAGTGATCACAGCTCTCGATGACAGAGAACAGTGATCTCTGTCCTATCACTAGACAGAGCGGGGAAATGCTTTGTTTACAAATGCATCTCCCCGTTCTTCCTCTCCGTGACATGATTGCGGGCACCCGGCGGACATCGAGTCGCGCTCACAACACCGCTTCTTAAAAGGGACGTACCTGTACGCCCTTTTGCCTGCCAGTGCCATTCTGCCGACGTAAATCGCCATGCGCTGGTCGGCAAATGGTTAAAAATGCGCATGCAGAAGCGCATCCGGGACGGATCTGGAGTGCGCTTTTGTGGTGTGAACCAGATTTAAGTGTTTAAAATTGATTTTATTGAAAGTACTAATAACAGAATGTTTAATTTGATCAACTATTTATACTATAATTATTGAGAGTTGGTGCGTAAATTGGGGCAGACATGTAGGGGCCCCAGTGCATTACTTTGCCCCAGGAGCCCATGATGCTATTAACCCTTTCATGACTAAGCCTATTTTTGAAATTTGGTGTTTACAAGTTAAAATACGTATTTTTTGCTAGAAAATTACTTAGAGTTCCCAAACATTATATATATATTTTTTAGCAGAGAATCTAGAGAATAAAATGGAGATTGTTGCAATATTTTATATTACACGGTATTTGTGCAGCGGTGTTTTAAACGCAAATTTTTGGAAAAGGGACACTATCATGAATTTTAAAAAATCCAAACAGTAAAGTTACCCCAATTTTTTTGTATAATGTGAAAGATGATGTTACGCCGAGTAAATGGATACCAAACATGTCACCCTTTATAATTGCACGCACTCGTGGAATGGCGACAGACTACGGTACCTATGAATTTCCATAGGTGACGCTTTAAATTTTTTTTACAGTTACCAGGTTAGAGTTACAGAGGAGGTCTAGTACTAGAATTATTGCTCTCGCTCTGACGATCGCGGAGATACCTCACATGAGTGATTTGAACACCGTTTACCTATGCGGGCGCGACTTCCGTATGCGTTTTCTTCGCTGTGCGAGCTCGCGGGGACAGGGGGCGCTTTAAAAAAAATTTTTTTTTATTTATTAATTTTATTTATTTTTATACTTCTAAATTGTGTTTAAAAAATTTTTTTTTTTTTTTACTTTTATTGCTGTCACAAGGAATGTAAACATACCTTGTGACAGTAATAGGTGGTGACAGGTACTCTTTATGGAGGGATCGGGAGTCTAAAAGACCCCCGATCCCTCCTTTGCACTTCAAAGTATTCAGATCGCCGAAAACGGCGATTCTGAACACTGTATTTTTTTTAAAACTGGCGCCATTGGCAGCTGAGTAAACAGGAAGTGACATCATGATGTCGCTTCCGCATTTACAATGAGCAGGCTCGAACAAAGCTGCCCACAGCTTCATTCCAGCCCGCCCCCAGCTGCCTAAGGCAGCTGATTGGATACCGGGCCTCCCGATCGCACGGGAGGCCCGGTAAGAGCGGCGGGAGGGGGGATGTCCCCTCCCACTCCTCCGGTATAACAGCCGAGCGGTACGGCACTGGGATGATGCCTGCAGCTGCAGGCATCATCCCGGTATAACCCCGGAAAGCCGAGTACGCACATCTGCATACGGTCGTCGGGAAGGGGTTAAGACAGCCCTGGTCCCCGGGAGACAAAACACTAAACAATGTAATATGCCCCCACATGGGATTACTTTATATTAAGATACATGCAAGTACTTATCCTAATTACTACTATTATACTAATGTCCAAAATGTGTTCATTTTCTAATAGATTTTTAGTATCTGCCTGGAATTTAGTTGTATGTTTTGCAGGGTATCGGTGACACACTTTGGTTTTTAAGTGAACATGGGGTGGAGGCAGTCGGTGAAGAAGGAATTCTGGTGTGTATGGTCAGACACCTTGCAGTCTCTCTCCCCTTGCTGTAATGCCGCGTACACACGGTCGGACTTTTCGTCTACAAAAGTCCAACGGACGCCGACGGACTAAAGCTGGCTGGTAATCCGATCGTGTGTGGGCTTCTCCGGACTTTCAGCAGACTTTTTCAGCCTCAAATCCGACGGACTTTAGATTTGAAACATGCTTCAAATCTTTACGTCGTAACTACGACGGACCCCGAAATCCGCTCGTCTGTGTGCTAGTCCGACGGACAAAAACCCATGCTAGGGCAGCTATTGGCTACTGGCTATGAACTTCCTTATTTTAGTCCGGTGTACGTCATCACGTACGAATCCATCGGACTTTTGTGTGGTCGTGTGTAGGCAAGTCCATTCGTTAGAAAGTCTGCTGCAAGTCCGCCGAAAGTCCGCCGGAAGTCTGTCGGACAGGCTGTCGGACTTTTGTAGACGAAAAGTCCGACCGTGTGTACGCGGCATTAGATTTGTTGGACTTCATATAAAAGTCAGGTTCCTGTCCACTGTCTATAACAGGAATCTTTGTAGTTCTATTTGTGTCCTGTAGATGGCGCTGTCTGTTCTTTCTCTTCAAAAAGAGGAGCTCCTGCTTTTGCTATACACAAGAAAGGTGTGATATTACCAAGCTGCCAGTAGGTGGCAGTGTAATTCCATGAAGATCTATCATAAAAATGAACAGAGACTTTGTATTAACACAGAAAAATGTGATGTTCCTGAGTTGCCAGCAGGTGGCAGGATATTATTCACATACATGAGATGAATAGTTACTTTGCACTAACAAAGGGGTCACTGTATGGTAAAAACAAAATAAAAATAAAGATTATATAGGATTAAAAATAATAATATAGCCTGGTCCTCTCTGTAGATATAAAATGGAACAAGATGACTTTTAAAAATGTAAAATTCAATGATAAATATTAAACACTGGCAAGGTTGCCAACTGTCAGTAAATTCACAGACGGTTTGCAAAATCTGTGATTTTTACATCTGTTCATCAGTGTCTGTTATGGGCAGTCTGCATGTCTATAATAGACATTTATGGACAGATGTAAAAATCACGGATTTTTCAAACTGTCAGAGAATTTACTGACAGTTGGAAACCCTGAACATTGGTAGATGGACCGGGACTATTCAGTTTGAAGATCCAACAGTTTAGTGTACCGGCTCCTCTCCTGGACTAAAATATCTTCCTCTGATATCACCGCACACTGCGAGCTTCTCTCCATGTGCATTGGAAGCTGCTGCAAGTCAGATAGAGCCCCGCCTCATTTCCTGGCTGGAGGACGTCCAGTATCATCTAGCTCTTTGTTCCTCAGCCTGACTGTCCCTGGTCCGGCCCTTTCATTAGATGGATTTTAGTTTTTTCAATCACAGGGGGCTCAGCATCACATGTGGGCAGTATGCATGCAAATACAGCCTGCCTAGGAACATCCAGACTGACATCCACCTATCAAAACATTTAGATTTTTGGCATAACTCCTCCCCCGCCCACTACTTGAATCAGGACTGAGGGCTCTTGAGAGGAGTACTGAGGCCGGATGCTGTGATGTGTTCAGGAATCCATTAACAGAACCCTAATAAAGTAATAAATTGTGATAGCACTGCTGGTAAACCAAATAAGTACACTAAATCAACATATAAGTGAAATAGATAATAACAATAAAGTTCATTTGTAGTCCATTTGTGGCATTATATGTGATAAATCTTCCTATAAAGGTGCAAAAAAAAGGACTTGTCTAATCCAACGTACTTCACTGAGACTCCACACCACTCTATAAAGTGCTCCCATCACCGAGTGCAATGCACGCTCACCTCCTTGTTAGACCCTGCAGGGGGTCAAACACACCTTGAACACAGTGCAATTCTCCTTTAGGAATGGCTGCACAACGGTCATCAGCGGTTCCTGGTATCCCCTTTGAGAGTCAGACACGCTCTGTACAAAGTGCAATATCCTTCCAATATGGCTACTTGAACATCGGCTCCACATTACTCTCCAGCACTTCCAAAGTGACATAAAAAATAAAAGTGCCTCTAATAGTGCAGTACCCAAGGTGTTAGATTGACAGATCCTCACCACCCAGCCTAAGATTCACTCACATTTATTAAAGTAAAAAAATCATATATACAAATTCCATTGGGATCTCACTTGTAGTAAAAGGATTCCACCGCCAGGCTCCGCCTCTACTAGTTACACCACCAACCTCGTGGCTTCATCTGGAGGAATGAGCCGTGCGGTTATGGCGGGGTTCATTTATAGATCTATGGCAATGACAAGCATGTAGATTGCCGGTTCGCACTTTATGAACTTTATTGTTATTATCTATTTCACTTATATGTTGATTTTGTTTATTTATTTGGTTTACCAGCAGCGCTATCACAATTTATTACTTTATTCTGTTTTTTTGTGGGAACACATAGGTGATAGCAGCAGCAAATTTATATTTAAGTCTTTTCACCATCAGGTGGCAGCACCCAGCTATATTGATTATTTTATTTACAGCACCCTGCCGGCTCCTCCCAACAACCATTATCTCCCTGCATTGCATAGAAAAGCAAAGGGACCCAGTGATTGTATAACTGGGTGTAAAATAAAATATGAAAATGGGAAGTTTTTTGTTTCATCCAAGAAAAAGCTTTGTTAAAAAGAAATAGAAACATTATAAAGACAGTTGAAATGGATTGGAGAGGTATGTCATACAGTGGCGTCTCTATGGGGGTGCGGACTGTACCCGGGTGACACCAGGAGAAGACTGACCATTCAGTGACAGTGAGGGGAGCAAAGCAGGAGGCAGCGGTGGCAGGCTCCAATCCCGGAAGAAGGCTACTTATGGTGGCAGAGCGGATCGGAGACCCGGGCTGTGATCGTGTCTCACTACACACAGCTGGTGATGGAGCTGGTGGGCTGTGGGAAGGTGAGAGTCCATAATATTAGGTGACATGACTGGACACCGACCCCTTCACCACGACTGATGTAGTGATCAGGGAACCCTGCTGATAAAATTATACAGATTACAATATAATCATTTTTTTTGGGGGGTGATCTCCTGGTGTAGTTTTGGGGAGGGAGATGGGGGAGTATCCTGTTGTAGTATAGGGGGTAGGGGAAGCCCTCTCTCTCTCACCCCCCCTTTCTCTCTCTCAACCCCCTCCTTGTCTCTCTTAACCTCTATCTCATGCCCCCCTCTCTCCCCCCTTCCTCTCTCACCAACTCCTTCTGAACTCCCTCTCTCTTACCCCCCTATTCTCTCACTCCCCCATCCTCCCTCTCTCTCTTACCCCCCTATTCTCTCACTCCCCCATCCTCCCTCTCTCTCCTTCTCCCACCTCTTACCCCTCCCCCTCTCTCTCCTCCCACCTCTTACCCCTCCCCCTCTCTCTCCTCCCACCTCTATCCCCCTCCCCTCTCTCTCCTCCCACCTCTATCCCCCTCCCTTTCTCCCCTTCTCCCACCTTTTTCCCCCTCCCCCCTCTCTCCCCTCCTTCCACTTCTTTCCCCCTCCTTTATCATCTCCCCATCTCTCTCTCCTTCCTATTCCTATCTCTCTTCCCTCACCCCTTCTGTCTCTATCCCTCCATCCCCTCTTAGTTTCTAATAGGAGATTATATCATATTTCAGGTTCATTTAACCCCTCGATCACCCGGCATCTTTACTGTACTATGTAAGCAGCAGGCGCTACCTACAGCCCCTGAAAACCACACCCAATTTTTGCCGTGACGCGCTGTGCGTACCACATTGCTTTCTCTGGTATTAGGACCCAATTTATGATCTTGCACACAGGCCCACTGGTTTCGTAAAACACCCCTATTTGCATAATAAAGATGTCTGATACTAGATTAAATGAAAAAGTATGTTCAATAAAAAAAAAAAAAAACTTGAACGTGTGTAATCGTGATTGTTTTATTGCCGGCTTCACACTGCAACATCTTCCTATTTCAGATATCCCCCAATATCAGAGAAGGTGTGTACATTTATTTACATATATTCTTCAATAGCCAAAAAAGGATATAAATCCTCTGTGTAAATGGCCCGTAGTGTTGGTGACTGTTAGCTCTTCAAACAAGGCGTCCACATTCAGTGCAGACACAGGTGAACATCTGTTTTATGGTTGATTATTCTGACTTTTTTTGTGTAGCTCCACATGAATACTGAACATAATATAACAAGGTCAGGTTTGTGTGGGACAGTAATCCAAAAACAGACTGGAAGGTCATCTTGGTGATGAACCCCTAGTGTACGTGTCAAACAAGGTCCACGGGCCAAATCTTGCCTTCACGTGGCCCTCACACCTCTCCTGTAGCTGCAGCTCCCCCACCTTATCTCAGCAGTCAGCAGCAGAGAGGAGGACAGAACTCCACCTACAGATCCTGCACTTCTCTGTGCAGCCATGGAGAGACACGTCTCTGCTATCTTCCCTTTAGCAATCTGCAGTCAGCAGCAGAGAGGACAACAGAACTCCTTCTACAGATTCTGCGACCCTCCATAGGGAAGCCTTTAGCAGTGGCGGTGCTTCCATTAAGGGCACACAGGCGCCGGCCCCTCTGTCACACCACCCCCTATATGTAAAATGGATAGATTCATGCATAGCACGAATCTATCCATGGCCGCTGTAGCCACCCCCATTTAGGCATCCGGCCACTTTTCAGATGCCGAGCATCTGAATTACAGCAGTGGGGGTGTTTTTTTTAAGCACCTGATTGGAGCCAAAGGCTCTAATAAGCTTCAAAAAAGGAGGACTCAGAGCATTGCGCTCGGAGCCCACCCAAGTGTTTTAGAAAAGCAAAGGAATATTTGCTTTTCTAACACTGAACCACCTTTCCACCAATCAGGAAGCGTGGGTCTAATACCTGTCACCTGTTTGGCTGAAGGAACAGGCATCCCTATTGGATGCCTAGCAGAAACAGAAGAAGAGACACGCGGGAACCATGGAGGATGCAGGAGCCATCACCTGACCCGCTGCCTGTCCCACAGCTCGCCACCATCACCCGCTGCCTGACCCTCCACCAGGATGGGGTAAGTGCCGGTGAGATGGCGAGCGGGCAGGGGGGTCACAGTGGCTCCATATGATGAGCACAGTGGCTGCATTTATGGGCACAGTGGATTCATTTTATAGGCACAGTGGCTGCAATTGATGTTTTTTTTTCAGTATTTTTCTGAATGTTTCAGTTTGTTTGCGCCCCCCAAAAATGTTGAGCACCAGCCGCCACTGGCCTCTAGTTTAGGCATGTCTGCAGTGGAAATGGTGTGGCCAAGCTGGGCAGTTGATAAGACAGTACACTTGGTCCCCCTGTACCAGGACAATGCCCCATCAGTTCAAAAGGGGTGCCGGGGCACCAGCTGAGCAGGAGGGTCACCTGTACTGCCTTCTGTTGACTCTTATCGCTCCCCCTGCTTCCTCCTGTTTTTCCATCTGGCTGCACTGCAGGGGATCGGTATCTACGCCCCTCCTGCGACGTGAATTTTAGCAAATATAGAATTTGATATTTTCAGAGGCAGTGTGGGGAGGGGGAGGGGCTCAGTCAGGTAGGCTGTACAGGACTCTGTGATTTCTAACAGCAGCCCTGTGGCCAAGGCCAGATGAAGAACATCATGGACTCTGGTGCTGGGGGCAGTGGAGCAGATTTAGGAGTGGCAGGGATTTGACAATATGACATAAGTAACATCAGATCCCAGCTCTACTCTTACTGGCCACCCTACTGCATTTCCAAGAGCTTGTGCTGTTGTGCGCCCAAACTTGAAAAAGCGTAACGCTGGGGAAGCCTGGCATTTGATTTGCCCATGTGCCCTGAGGTGAAAGGGCACAGCCACAATGTAAGTGGCCAGCATTGGCATGCGTGGTGCCCCTGAGGTGAGGTGGAAGGGTGCAGTGCAGGCCTAACACAACAGTACAAAAGCCGAATACCAAGCTTCCATTAAGACTCCCTGCCCAGGCCCAGCACTCATTATTTATCTGCCCAGGTGGAGGATTGCCACCTTTTCTTCAAGCCAAATACAAACACTTCAGTGGCACATGGGAATATTTTGTGGAATATACTATAGGATTGTAAAAGACCTGGGATGTCTAAGGGTGCCACAAAGAGAAGTCCTAATGAGGCGCGTGTAGAATTCTTATTTCCAAGAAATATGCTGAGAATGTAGTTCCACAAGTAAGAGTATCACAGACATGTACAGTATCTCACAAAAGTAAGTACACCTCTCACATTTTTGTAAATATTTTATTCTATCTTTTCATGTGACAACACTGAAGAAATGACACTTTGCTACAATGTAAAGTAGTGAGTGTACAGCTTGTTTTCAATCTTAGTTTATTTTCAAAAGTAAGAACACAAAGAATATAACAGAAAAATACCATTCTTTACAGTTTGGCAACACATATAGTATACATAGAATAGTGAGGTGTACTTTACCCATGTATAAACAGGAGTGATCATTTTAACATACAGCTTTCGGTGAACTACTGGTATATCATATTGTATATTGAAATCTTTATTCTAAGAGAGGAATAATATACGGGTGGGGGCCAACATATAATGAACCTTGTAGTTTCGCGGGTTGGTGTTATCTGAGGGTTCCCTCTCAACGAATTAGACTGCTGTAGAAGTCTTTTATTCACCTATTATAGATAATCAAGTCATTTAGCTAGTCCAAAGATATGATCTTTAACTATATATGTGAGTGGTCGGTTCAGTACTTAACAAAGAGGAGACAGAAAAAGTCAGAAATAAGAACGTGAGTAGAAGTGTGGGATGGTACCTGAGGCACCAGGCACTCCAGCATGGCTAATCGGCGGGTAAGGGTGGGGTATCTCTGACCCAAAGGGAAAACTCATCAGAATAGCGAAACATGGACCATGAGGTCCAGGTGGCGGTAAACTGCTCCTCCTTTCCCACTTCCTCCGCCAACAGGCGCTCCAGATCTCTTATCTGGTCCACTTCAACCACCCATTCTCCCAAGGAAGGCACATCTGTCGTTTTCCAATGTCGGGGGATCACTGTCCTAACTGCTGCCAGAAAGTGGCGCAGTACATCTTTTTTAATCGACTTGAGGGGGCCTGGGAGTATAGATAATAGGGCTATCTCTGGTGTGGGTTTGATTGATGTCGCCATCAGCCTGCTGTAAAGATCAAAGACCTTTTGCCATAGTTTCCAGATTGGAGGGCAAGCCCACCAGATGTGAAGCATTGTCCCGCTAGAGGACAGGCATCTCCAACACACGTCTGTCAAAGAGGGGTTAAACTTTTTAATATCTACTGGGCATCTGTACCACCTCGTTAATAATTTAAACCCTTTTTCTTGGTTCTTGGTTGCCAGGGAAATCCTATGCGTTAGGATAAAGCTTTTTTGCCAATCAGTGGGGGAGATGGAGTGTTGCAGCTCCGCTTCCCATTTCTGTGTATATGTTGGAAGGTCAGGGGCATATTCGTTCAGTAGTAGGGAATACAACAGTGATACTACATGTATTGGTGGGTCTGGTTGTAAAAGCAGTTCGTCAAAGTCTGATGGGTCGGCCAGTATCTCTGAGATGGATGAGAAAGTGCGTATGTATGACGTTATTTGACCCCTTTGTAACCACATTGTTGAGGTCCCTAATTCCGGCCGAGAGGGTATGTCCGTTCTCAAGGATGGGTCAGCGCGTAAGACCTGTGCTAAACGTCTATGGCTATCCCTACTCCAGGGTCCAAATCTTAACTTGTTCGCTGCTGGGGGGAAAGCCGGAGTCCCGAAGAGAGGGGTCATTGGGCCCTGGATTTTAGACAATTTACTCGCTGAGATCATGCGGTCCCAAATCTGGAGAGTTTGGCGAGTAAGAGCAGTGGAGAATAAGCCGTCCCCACGCCCAGCCATAGGGGTCCATGGCAGGGCGCAAAGATCAGCCTCATTAAGATATTTCTCTAGTTGAACCCAAAGTTTGGAGGAAGAGTGGTGGAACCAATCCACTATACGCACGAGTACCGCTGCCTTATGGTATATAGAGGCATCTGGGACCCCCGCACCCCCCCTGACTTTCGGGAGAATCATTGTGTCATGTTTTATCCTGGGGCGACGTCCCTGCCATATAAATTTAGAGAAGATCTGACGGAGCCTTTTGAAGAACGAGGTGGGGATATAGATAGGAATGGTCTGGAAAAGGTATAAGAATCGAGGGAGAACATCCATCTTCAAGACATTCACCCTACCCAGCCAGGAGAGCTGTTTAGAGGCATATGTGGTCAGATCCGCTTGAGTTCTGGTAAGTAAAGGGGTGAAGTTGCTGGAGAATAGTTGGGATGAGACTGTTGGAATATGGATTCCTAGATAGCGGATAGATGTGGAGCTTGTCTTAAAAGGGAAGGAAGTCGTAAGCTGTTGTAGAACCGCTGTTGGGAGTGAAATGTTGAGGATTTCTGACTTATTTAGATTAACTTTAAAATTACTAACCTCTCCATACCTCTGAAACTCCTGCATAATGGAGGGTAGAGAAATTTGTGGTTGGGTTACAAATATGAGTAGATCATCAGCAAATAGGGCAATTTTAGTGTGTAGTGGGCCTACTCTAACGCCATGTATGGCCGGATTGTTTCTAAGGGCAATGGCTAGGTGTTCCATGACAATTACATAAAGAATGGGGGACAAGGGGCACCCCTGCCGCGTTCCGTTGTGTATAGTAAACTTAGGGGATAGGGAGCCGTTTAGTCTAATCCTAGCGGAAGGAGATGTGTAGAGGGACATTATTCTGGAGATCATGTTTTGGCCTAGACCTAGTTGTTGTAATGATAAGCGGAGAAATTGCCAGTCGACACGGTCGAAGGCTTTTTCCGCATCGACTGTGAGAAGGCACAATGGGATATTGTGGGCCCGAGCATAATCAGCAATGAGGAGTGTTTTTAGGGTGTTGTCACGCGCCTCCCTTCCACTCACAAAGCCAACCTGATCTAGGTGTATTAAACGGGGTAACAATGGTTGCAACCTATTAGCTAAAATTTTTGCGTACACCTTTAGATCTACTCCTATTAGCGAAATAGGTCGGTAATTAGCGCAAACATTCAGGTCTTTGTCTGGTTTGGGGATGAGGGTAATATGTGCCTCTAAGGTTTGTGGTGGGAACACTGATCGTTCAGAGATGGAGTTAAATACTTTTGTCAAGAAGGGAGTAAGAAGGGTAGCAAATTGTTTATAGAATTTCGGAGTAAAGCCATCAGGACCCGGGCTTTTACCAGATGGGGTAGAAGTAATGGCGCGGGCAACCTCGTCTTCCGAAATCGGGGCCTCAAGGTCCTCTATCGTCTTGCCATCTAGAGTGGGTAATGCAGTTTGCTCGATGTATAAGGCTTGTGTTTCCGCTGTAGTGAGGGGAGGATCAGTGGAGCTCGCTGCAGGTATATTATATAGGGATTGATAAAAGTCCCGGAACACCTGTCCCATCTCGGAAGGTGATGAGACAGTTTTCCCAGAGCTGTCCCGTATATGAGGTATAAAGGAGTTAGGTTGTTTGGTGTGGAGGGTGCGAGCCAGGGATCTACCACATTTATCTCTAAATTTATATTGATGAAAAGCTAGTTTGTTCGCAAACGTGCGGGCTGATGCCTCATATAACTCTCTAAGCTGGGTGCGAGCAGAAGAAACCTCCGTAAGCAGTTCAACCGTCGGGGAGCGTTTATGAGTAGTTTCTAGTGTCCTTAGCTTATGTACTGCCGTAACTATCGCAGTTGAACGTTCTTTTTTCATGCGAGCACCCATCTGAATAAACCTACCCCGTAATACCGCCTTCAATGCTTCCCATTTCATGGGTGGTGAGGTGTCATCAGATGTGTGATCTGTGAAAAAGTTTGATATCGTCTCTGCTATCTGTGTTTCAAACCCTGGTTCAGTCAAGAGAGAGTCATTTAACCTCCATGTCCATTCTTTTATTGGTGTAGAGGGGATTGTAAGCGTCAGGAATATGGGTGAGTGGTCGGACCAAACCATAGGGTCTATTTCACAATTGGGGGACCAATCTAAGCAGCCGTGCTCGACTAAAAAATAATCTATACGACTGTATGATTGGTGGATGTTGGAGAAGTGTGTGTAGTTTCGTGAGTCCGGGTACAGTATTCGCCATACGTCTATGAGATGCATATTGTAGATGGTACGTTTTAGGGCCCGTATTTTTGGAAAGGATATAGACGAACGGGATGTCGATGAATCCAAAAGTGGATCCAGGGGAGTATTGAAGTCCCCTCCGAGTATGAGCTTGCCCTCCGTGAAACCCGCCAAAATCTTTAGGTATTGCAAGGCTGATGGGACTTGGTGTGTGTTAGGCAAGTATACGTTGGCAATTGTAAATTTAGTCCCCCATAATAAAATTTTTACAAAGACATACCTGCCTTGGGGGTCCGTCACCTGATCAAGCAGCTCAATAGGGAGTGTTTTATGAAACGCAATAGATACTCCTTTAGATTTTTGTGTCGGGTTGGTACTGTGTATCCATCTATTGAAATATCTATTGGAGCAGGAAGGAGTGGAGTCAGAATGGAAGTGGGTCTCCTGCAGCAAGAGTATGCTGACCTGTCTTTTGTGCATCTGATATAGAATTTGCCCACGTTTCGACGCTATGTTAAGTCCGTTTACATTATACGAACAAAGTTTCAGGTGTGGGCGCAAAGTCACCGTGTGAGCCATGCTGGAGTGCCAAAAGCTGTAAAAGGGAGAAAGTATTAAGATATGGAGGAAAGGTATAGGGAGCAGGAAAGAAAAAGAAAGAAGAGATGAAGAAAAAGATAAACAGACAAAGGAGGGGAAGAGAGGGAGGGGAGGAAGAAAAATGAAAGGAGCGTGAGGATAATGGAAGAAATACGATATAAATGAAAAGACACCTAAAAAGATGTGTCTGGAAAACTAATGTGTCCGCGAACGCAGAACACTGCGTGAAAATTCACGTTTTAGGCACAAACCGTGCCTGTCCTATTGTGGGGGAAAAGTCGAGATGAATGGGTCTGAGCCGTGTTCCCGACAGCATATCAGGCATGCAAGTAGTATGTGTGGCACACTTGATATTTAAAACGAGTGTGGGGCATAAGGCAGCTTAACCACAACAAATGATAACAATCAACCAAGTGTGTGCATTGGATTTAAATAAGTAACCCTGAGGTATATATAAAACTATTGCATTGTCTCATGTATATAAAGAAAGTTATTGCGCCAAGACAATTGGGTGGGTATATGGAGGGCAGGGAGAGTGGGGGATCCCTCCATGGGGGGCAATCCTCTGCTCCATGTGTAACGTCCTTTAAACCCTATATTCTCTGTAGCAGAGACCGAGTAAAACCGGGTACCAAACCCCCCTCCGAGGAAGGTATCCCCCCACTCCCGCTACACCTCCCCCACTGCATATATCATCATGGGAAGGTGAGAGGAATCAATCTGAGACAATGCAAAACATCTTTAGAAAAACATCAGATAAAAAGGAAAAAAGAAAAACACAAAAACATAGCATTGGTAGACATTCGCATTACCTGACGCTCTTCATAATGAGAGGCATAAGATTGACTCCAATCTATGTTCTCACCCGAACCCCAGCCAAATTGTAAATTGGCAAAGAGCAGGGAAAGAACCAGTGGAGACAAAACAAGCCATCAGTCTCTAATTAACTGTTGAGTTAATCTTCTGGGGAAGTAGGTCTTCTTATCCCTGGGCCAGAGGAAACTGATCTGGACCTAGGACGTCTGCGGCGCTGTGGAAGTGGACCAAGTCCCACCTGGCCTGATCTATCCTCTGGAGGGTCTAACCAGTTCAAAACTTCCACTGGATCTTGTTCGATAAAGAGGAAAAAGTCGGGCAGTTGGTCTGGATCAGAGAGCGTAAACCTGTTGCCGCCCCGTGTCACCTTGATGCTGAAGGGGTGACCCCATGTATAGGTAGCTCCAGCTTGCCGTATAAGGTCAAGTAGAGGGCGCACCACTCTACGCATATACAGCGTATTGCGAGATAAGTCAGGGTATAGGTGAATAGGGGCACCAAAGAAGTCAACAGGACCCAAGTTCCATGCCTTTCGCATGATCTCTTCTTTTAAAGTGTAATAGTGGACCCGACATAGAACATCGCGGGGGCGACCATCTCGGGCCCCCCCTGGTCCTCCTACTCTGTGAACACGATCCAGTTCAATTGGTGATGTTGCCTCTCTTCCCAGTGCTTTATTGAGGATAGTTATGACAGTGGGTTTCAATTCTGCTCCAGATGTTGCCTCCGGTATGCCTTGCAGTCTAATGTTATTTCTGCGACTGCGATTTTCGCTGTCTTCTATGCGGAGTTGCTGGTGACGTATGCGCCTAAGATGTGTCGCGGATGAGGATTCAAGGGCTGTTATACGTGCCTCGTGGTCATCCTGAGCCGTGGTTAAGACCGATACTGCTTCCTCGTTAGCTGTGACTTGTTGCCTCAGGGCGTTCAGCTCCACGTGGAGGGAATCTTCCATTTTGCTTGCCCAGGATTCGAAATCCATTCTGAAGGCAGAGAGGAGGGCAGCAGCTTCCGATCTAATGGGTTCTCCTGATAGGGGATGCGTAGCAGACTGGGATTCCCCGGTGCCTGTGTCGGACGATGAGACTGACCTTGTGGAGGAGGCTGAGGGCTCTCCCGTAGAATTCTGAAGTCTCTCATTATTGTCCTCTGCCGTGTGAGCTGCTGCTGAGGCGGGAGGCTTGGTCTTCCCCGGGTTGCGGCCGGGTGCCATCTTGTCTTTGGGAGTTCGGGGATCAATCGGCGTAGTTCTAAGTAGATACCTCTGTATGGTGCCTTGTTGGGGGTCGGTAAGCTCCGTGGAGTGTGAGCTAGCTGCCGCCATGTATTATGTGGGTGTGCTATGCTATGTAAATAGCCTGTAGCTGTCGGGATAGCACGGGACTCAGGGGTGCGGGTCTTCAGCCATCCATAGTTAGTCTCTCTCCATCAAAACCTATCTTCCACGGAGATGAGGGGGACTGGGGAGGGTGACCAGGCCTGGGCGCAAGGCTGGGACACCGTATGGGTTCAAGGG
Organism: Lithobates clamitans; assembly: GCA_037952925.1. Taxonomy (NCBI): domain Eukaryota; kingdom Metazoa; phylum Chordata; class Amphibia; order Anura; family Ranidae; genus Lithobates; species Lithobates clamitans. Next base: position 653,219 of record JBBGZY010002328.1, read on the forward strand.
GGAGAGCACCGTCCAGCCAGGGCACAGTTTCTGATAGTGCGGACCCGTCTTGTAAGCTAGGCCGCAAGATGGTAAGATGGCGGCCGTCACTGGAAGTCTCTAGTGTTACCGGGGTCAGCGATGGGTCTGAGCTGGCTATAAACTTGTCAGATATACCCAGGGGGGGCCACTTTAAGTGAGGGTGAATTATATGACCCCCTTACCTCCGGTCGTGGCGCCAAGATGCGGTGATGCTGGGGGCCTCACAGGCCTCGGGCCTGCCGCAAGCATCCAGTGCCTGCTTTCTCTGCCTTGTCTGGTGTCCCCTCCGCTCCGGATACAGCCCTCCCGGCCCCAGGGCCCCCGATCGCCCTCCGCGGCACCCGAGACCGGGGATTCTGTGTGTCTCGTAGGCCGCAAGATGGCGGCCGGCGTCTGTGGAATGAGGCCGGCCGCGGCCCGAAAACAAGCAATCCGTCAGCCAATCTACTTAAATATTCTCAGGGAAGGACTCCTCCAGTGCCCAGTGGCTACCAGGTAGGCTTTGGGGCAGCTTTTGATGTCTGTGGAGGCCGGATGGCTGTAGATTGTAGAAGGCCGGCCGCGGCCTGAAAACAAAGTAGTCCGCCGGCTAATCTGCTCCAATGTCCTCAGTAAAAGGCTCTCCTAGTGCCCAGTGGTTATTAGATAGGCTTTGGGGCAGCTTTTGATGTCTGTGGAGGCCGGATGGCTGTAGATTGTAGAAGGCCGGCCGCGGCCTGAAAACAAAGTAGTCTGCCGGCTAATCTGTGAGTGTACAGCTTGTATAACAGTGTCAATTTGCTGTCCCCTCAAAATATCTCAACACACAGCCATTAATGTCTAAACCACTGGCAACAAAAGTGAGTACACCCCTAAGTGAAAATGTCCAAATTGGGCCCAATTAGCCATTTTCCCTCCCCGGTGTCATGTGACTCGTTAGTGTTACAAGGTCTCAGGTGTGAATGGGGAGCAGGTGTGTTTAATTTGGTGTTATCGCTCTCACTCTCTCATACTGGTCACTGGAAGTTCAACATGGCACCTCATGGCAAAGAACTCTCTGAGGATCTGAAAAAAATAATTGTTGCTCTACATAAAGATGGCCTAGGCTATAAGAAGATCCCAGGGCCCTGAAACTGAGCTTCAGCATGGTGGCCAAGACCATACAGAAGTTTAACAGGACAGGTTCCACTCAGAACAGGCCTCGCCATGGTCCACCAAAGAAGTTGAGTCCACGTGCTCAGCACCATATCCAGAGGTTGTCTTTGGGAAATAGACGTATGAGTGCTGAGGGTTTAGGGCAGTGCTGGAAAACAATGGTGGCCACCAGTGGTGGATGGTGCTCAAAATTTTTTGGGGGCGCAAACAAACTGAAAAATTCTGAAAAATACTTAAAAAAACATCAATTGCAGCCACTGTGCCCATCATGTGCAGCCACTGTGCCATCAATTACAGCCACTGTGCCATCAAATACAGCCACTGAGCCATCAAATGCAACTGTGTGGTGTAGTGGAGGTGTGCTGTGCTGTGTAGCGGAGGTGCTCTGTGCTGTGTAGTGTTTGCAGCCACTGTGCCATCAAATACAGCCACTGAGCCATCAAATGCAAATGTGTGGTGTAGTGTTGGTGTGCTGTGCGGTGTAGTGTAGTGGAGGTGTGCTGTGTGGTGTAGTGGAGGTGTGGTGTAGTGGAAGGTGTGGTGTAGTGGAGGGTGTGCTGTGCTGTGTAGTGGAAGTGTGCTGTGCTGTGTAGTGGAGGTGTGCTCTGTGGTGTAGTAGAGGTGCGAGGTAGTGGAGTGCAGTGTAGTGGAGGTGTGCTGTGCGGTGTAGTGGAGGTGTGGTGTAGTGGAGGAGTGCTGTGCAGTGTAGTGGAGGTGTGGTGTAGTGAAGGTGTGCTGTGTGTTGTAGTGGAGGTGTGCTGTGCGGTGTAGTGCAGGTGTGCTGTGCGGTGTAGTGGAGGTGTGGTGTAGTGGAGGTGTGCTGTGCGGTGTAGTGGAGGTGTGGTGTAGTGGAGGTGTGCTGTGCGGTGTAGTGGAGGTGTGGTGTAGTGGAGATGTGGTGTAGTGGTGTGCTGTGTAGTGGAGGTGTGGTGTAGTGGTGTGCTGTGCGGTGTAGTAGAGGTGTGGTGTAGTGGAGGTGTGCTGTGTGGTGTAGTGGAGGTGTGGTGTAGTGGAGGTGTGCTATGCGGTGTAGTGGAGGTGTGGTGTAGTGGAGGTGTGCTGTGCGGTGTAGTGGAGCTGTGCTGTGTGGTGTAGTGGAGGTGTGGTGTAGCAGAGGTGTGCTGTGCGGTGTAGCGGAGGTGAGCTGTGCGGTATAGTGGAGGAGTGGTGTAGTGGAGGTGTGCTGTGCGTTGTAGTGGAGGTGTGGTGTAGTGGAGGTGTGCTGTGTGGTGCAGTGGAGGTGTGGTGTGCGGTGTAGTGGAGGTGTGGTGTAGTGGAGGTGTGGTGTAGTGAAGGTGTGGTGTAGTGGAGGTGTGCTGTGCGGTGTAGTGGAGGTGTGGTGTAGTGGAGGTGTGCTGTGTGGTGTAGTGGAGGTGTGGTGTAGTGGAGGTGTGGTGTAGTGGAGGTGTGCTGTGCGGTGTAGTGGAGGTGTGGTGTAGTGGAGGTGTGCTGTGCGGTGTAGTGGAAGTGTGCTGTGCGGTGTAGTGGAGGTGTGGTGTAGTGGAGGTGTTCTGTGCGGTGTAGTGGAGGTGTGCTGTGCAGTGTAGGGGAGGTGTGCTGTGTGGTGTAGTGGAGGTGCGGTGTAGTGGAGGTGTGCTGTGTGGTGTAGTGGAGGTGTGGTGTAGTGGAGGTGTGCTGTGCGGTGTAGTGGAGGTGTGCTGTGTAGTGGAGGTGTGGTGTAGTGGAGGTGTGCTGTGCGGTGTAGTGGAGGTGTGCTGTGCGGTGTAGTGGAGGTGTGGTATAGTGGAGGTGTGGTATAGTGGAGGTGTGGTATAGTGGAGGTGTGCTGTGCAGTGTAGTGGAGGTGTGGTGTAGTGGAGGTGTGGTGTAGTGGAGGTCTGCTGTGCGGTGTAGTGGAGGTGTGGTGTAGTGGAGGTGTGCTGTGCGGTGTAGTGGAGGTGTGGTGTAGTGGAGGTGTGCTGTGCGGTGTAGTGGATGAGTGCTGTGCAGTGTAGTGGAGGTGTGGTGTAGTAAAGGCGTGCTGTGTGTTGTAGTGGAGGTGTGCTGTGCGGTGTAGTGGAGGTGTGCTGTGCGGTGTAGTGGAGGTGTGGTGTAGTGGAGGTGTGCTGTGCGGTGTAGTGGAGGTGTGGTGTAGTGGAGGTGTGCTGTGCGGTGTAGTGGAGGTGTGGTGTAGTGGTGTGCTGTGCGGTGTAGTAGAGGTGTGGTGTAGTGGAGGTGTGCTGTGTGGTGTAGTGGAGGTGTGGTGTAGTGGAGGTGTGCTATGCGGTGTAGTGGAGGTGTGGTGTAGTGGAGGTGTGCTGTGCGGTGTAGTGGAGCTGTGCTGTGTGGTGTAGTGGAGGTGTGGTGTAGCAGAGGTGTGCTGTGCAGTGTAGCGGAGGTGAGCTGTGTGGTGTAGTGGAGGTGTGCTGTGCGTTGTAGTGGAGGTGTGGTGTAGTGGAGGTGTGCTGTGCGGTGTAGTGGAGGTGAGCTGTGTGGTGTAGTGGAGGTGTGGTGTAGTGGAGGTGTGCTGTGCGATGTAGTGGAGGTGTGGTGTAGTGGAGGTGTGCTGTGCGGTGTAGTGGAGGTGTGGTGTGCGGTGTAGTGGAGGTGTGGTGTAGTGGAGGTGTGCTGTGCGGTGTAGTGGAGGTGTGGTGTAGTGAAGGTGTGGTGTAGTGGAGGTGTGCTGTGCGGTGTAGTGGAGGTGTGGTGTAGTGGAGGTGTGCTGTGTGGTGTAGTGGAGGTGTGGTGTAGTGGAGGTGTGGTGTAGTGGAGGTGGGCTGTGCGGTGTAGTGGAGGTGTGGTGTAGTGGAGGTGTGCTGTGCGGTGTAGTGGAAGTGTGCTGTGCGGTGTAGTGGAGGTGTGGTGTAGTGGAGGTGTTCTGTGCGGTGTAGTGGAGGTGTGGTGTGCGGTGTAGTGGAGGTGTGGTGTAGTGGAGGTGTGCTGTGCGGTGTAGTGGAGGTGTGATGTAGTGAAGGTGTGGTATAGTGGAGGTGTGCTGTGCGGTGTAGTGGAGGTGTGGTGTAGTGGAGGTGTGCTGTGTGGTGTAGTGGAGGTGTGGTGTAGTGGAGGTGGGCTGTGCGGTGTAGTGGAGGTGTGGTGTAGTGGAGGTGTGCTGTGCGGTGTAGTGGAAGTTTGCTGTGCGGTGTAGTGGAGGTGTGGTGTAGTGGAGGTGTTCTGTGCGGTGTAGTGGAGGTGTGCTGTGCGGTGTAGTGGAGGTGTGCTGTGTGGTGTAGTGGAGGTGCAGTGTAGTGGAGGTGTGCTGTGTGGTGTAGTGGAGGTGCGGTGTAGTGGAGGTGTGCTGTGTGGTGTAGTGGAAGTGTGCTGTGCGGTGTAGTGGAGGTGTGGTGTAGTGGAGGTGTGCTGTGCGGTGTAGTGGAGGTGTGGTGTAGTGGAGGTGTGCTGTGCGGTGTAGTGGAGGTGTGCTGTGCGGCATAGTGGAGGTGTGCTGTGTAGTGGAGGTGTGGTGTAGTGGAAGTGTGCTGTGTAGTGGAGGTGTGCTGTGTAGTGGAGGTGTGGTGTAGTGGAGGTGTGCTGTGTAGTGGAGGTGTGGTGTAGTGGAGGTGTGCTGTGTGGTGTAGTGGAGGTGTGCTGTGCGGTGTAGTGGAGGTGTGGTATAGTGGAGGTGTGGTGTAGTGGAGGTGTGCTGTGCGGTGTAGTGGAGGTGTGCTGTGCGGTGTAGTGGAGGTGTGGTGTAGTGGAGGTGTGGTGTAGTGGAGGTGTGCTGTGTGGTGTAGTGGAGGTGTGCTGTGCGGTGTAGTGGAGGTGTGGTGTAGTGGAGGTGTGCTGTGTAGTGGAGGTGTGGTGTAGTGGAGGTGTGCTGTGCGGTGTAGTGGAGGTGTGGTGTAGTGGAGGTGTGCTGTGTAGTGGAGGTGTGGTGTAGTGGAGGTGTGCTGTGTAGTGGATGTGTGGTGTAGTGGAGGTGTGCTGTGCGGTGTAGTGGAGGTGTGGTGTAGTGGAGGTGTGCTGTGTAGTGGAGGTGTGGTGTAGTGGAGGTGTGCTGTGCAGTGTAGTGGAGGTGTGGTATAGTGGAGGTGTGGTGTAGTGGAGGTGTGCTGTGCGGTGTAGTGGAGGTGTGGTATAGTGGAGGTGTGGTATAGTGGAGGTGTGGTGTAGTGGAGGTGTGCTGTGCGGCGTAGTGGAGGTGTGCTGTGTAGTGGAGGTGTGGTGTAGTGGAGGTGTGTTGTAGTGGAGGTGTGCTGTGTAGTGGAGGTGTGGTGTAGTGGAGGTGTGTTGTAGTGGAGGTGTGCTGTGCGGTGTAGTGGAGGTGTGGTATAGTGGAGGTGTGCTGTATGGTGTAGTGGAGGTGTGCTGTGTGGTGTAGTGGAGGTGTGGTGTAGTGGAGGTGTGCTGTGTGGTGTAGTGGAGGTGTGCTGTGCGGTGTAGTGGAGGTGTGGTGTAGTGAAGGTGTGGTGTAGTGGAGGTGTGCTGTGCGGTGTAGTGGAGGTGTGGTGTAGTGGAGGTGTGCTGTGTGGTGTAGTGGAGGTGTGCTGTGCGGTGTAGTGGAGGTGTATCACTCATGGAAAGTTTCTCTGGCTCATACAATAGTGAAATCCCCTTCTATCAGGAATGGGACTCTTGTCTACTATGACATCTCCCCGGAACCCAGCCAAGCTGCATCTCTAGTCCGTGTGATGTGATATGTCACTAACTCCCAGCTTTATGTTTGTATATAAGGCAGACTTTCCATACAACATCTCTAATGGGATCTCTCAGGCAGGAATCTTAACTTACACAGGCAGCTCCGCTCAGGCAGTGTGTCCCACAGAGCTGCCAACTCACTTCTGGATTCCATCTGATCTCTGGAACAGGGAAGCCGGAAGTAATTTAAACAACAAAGTATCCAGGCGGATGCTGTTTGATGCGATGAATTGCGCCGCAAGGTGGGTTAAAAGCCCGCAAATAAAGCGCCTCGTCTGCAATCTCGTGATTGCATAGACGAGGCACTTCCCATAGTGCACTGCATCCGGCGCCCAGACACAGTGCACTTAAGGACCTTTTTTCAATTTTTTTTTTTTTAGGGCCGGTTTAAAAAAAAAAATTGTGACTGGTGGGAGGGGAGGGGCCCATGCGCCCCCTATGGACGGGCCGCCACTGGTGGCCACACAAAATATTGACACTTTGGGCCCAATTTGGACATTTTCACTTAGGGGTGTACTCACTTTTGTTGCCAGCGGTTTAGACATTAATGGCTGTGTGTTGAGTTATTTTGAGGGGACAGCAAATTTACACTGTTATACAAGCTGTACACTCACTACTTTACATTGTAGACAAAGTGTCATTTCTTCAGTGTTGTCACATGAAAAGAATTACCATGGAGATAAGTGCAGTGAGGACTGAGGCCGTTTCTTCACCTTTTCATTCTCTTTACAGTGTCACTAAAGATTTGTTTGTTGTTTTTATTCAAATAACAAACATGTTATATTTACCTGCTCTGTGTGGAAGAGAGGAGGACAGCCATGGAGAAAACCTCCTTCTGTGTATAGAGCACTGGAGAGTGAGGGTAAAGCGCCCTTCAGTTTGTTTCCACAGAGCAGAGAAATGCAGCTTTTTGATAATGAGGAAAAAACAAAACTTGTGTACAATCAGTGCCCCTCCCCCTCCCTGGATGTCAGGCTCCATCTCACCTCTACAGTCAGCCTATGTGTGTCTTATGGAGGGACAAAGCTCTAGAGACCTGAATGGCAGCATTCCTAGAAGTTGGTGTCACGGAGGACCTGAGCTGAGCCTCTCTCCTCTATTGTTGTTACTGAAAGGAGGGAGGAACCGGCTTCAGCTGAATATTATTTGGGTTTTGGTATTTCAGCAGAGGAGAACACGCTTCAAAAAGACTGACAGCATGTATTGTGGAAAGAGGGGGGAGGGGGGGTGGAAAGCATGGAGGGGGGTCTGTCAGGTACAGTATGTATTACTCAGAGATAAGGAAATATACTTGTAGCAATAACTCACGGTGGAGCTGCTGGTTTATAGCGGGTTGTTACCGTCACCTTTGTTACCTCAATTTCACCAGAACTGGGTCTAGGGTCCCGTTGAGTTTAATACCGGACTGTGTAGACACCAAACACTTGAGTCTCTTGTCCAATGCTTTAATAAAGGGGTAACTGAAGGAAGTAGCAGGAAAGAGGTAGAAGGAAAGTGGCAGGGAAGTTCAAATACCTTTTCTTGATATAATATTATAAATTGGAATCTTGTAGATGAATGTACTCTCCTTTTAGAGTTCTTTGTCCGCCCGGATAGGTTTCTCTCACTAACCTCTCAACCGGTACGCAGCGTGAACAAAAGTCTCTGCCACAGGATGTAATGGTTTATGATGGATAGCAAACGCAGCACTAGAACCTTCAAGCCGACCCGGCAGTACTATGCGGTAGGTTAACTCTAGGATGTGTCCAGGGCCACTGTTAGAAATCATGGGGCCCCATACAGCGTACCTGACAGGGCCCCTTGGCCCCACCCACAACTCCACCCCTGGCTCCGCCCCTGACCCCATGCTGTCATGAAATCAGGGGGAATGGTGGCAGGAGCTGAAACATGTAACATGTTCCAAAAGGTGAACCTTTAAAGCCGTGTTTCACCCCCAAAAAATAAACATTAAAAGCTAGCAGCTACAGATACTGCACACACACTGCACACATACCGCACACATACTACACACATACTACACACATACCGCACACACACTGCACACATACCGCACACACATACTACACACATACTACACACATACCGCACACATACTACACACATACTACACACATACCGCACACACACTGCACACATACCGCACACATACTACACACATACCGCACACATACTACACACATACTACACACATACCGCACACACACTGCACACATACCGCACACATACTATACACATACTACACACATACCGCACACACACTGCACACATACCGCACACATACTATACACATACTACACACATACCGCACACACACTGCACACATACCGCACACATACTACACACATACTACGCACACACACTGCACACATACTACACACATACCGCACACACACTGCACACATACTACACACATACTACACACATACTACGCACACACACTGCACACATACTGCACACATACTACACACATACTACACACATACTACACACATACTACGCACACACGCTGCACACATACTGCACACATACCGCACACACACTGCACACATACTACACACATACTACACACATACTGCACACACACTGCACACACACTGCACACATACTACACACACACTGCACACATACCGCACACATACCGCACACATACTACACACATACTACACACACACCGCACACACACTGCACACATACTACACACACACTGCACACATACCGCACACATACCGCACACACACTGCACACATACTACACACACACTGCACACATACCGCACACATACCGCACACATACTACACACATACCGCACACACACCGCACACACACTGCACACATACCGCATACACATCGCACACATACTGCACACATGCCACACACACACTACACACACACTGCACACACACTATACACATACTACATACATACTGCACACATACTGCACACATACTACGCACACACGCTGCACACATACTACACACATACTACACACATACTGCACACATACCGCACACACACTGCACACATACTACACACACACTGCACACATACCGCACACATACCGCACACATACTACACACATACCGCACACACACCGCACACACACCGCACACACACCGCACACATACTGCACACATGCCACACACACACTACACACACACTGCACACACACTATACACATACTACATACATACTGCACACATACTGCACACATACTGCAGCTGCTGGCTTTTAATAAATGGACACTTACCTGTCCTGGAGTCCAGGGATGTCGGCACCCACAGCTTATGTTTCCATCAGCTGTTGGGTGCTCTGTGCCCATTCAATTTGTGTCCTCCATACACCGCAAACTTGTGTCCATTTACATCAGGATATCTCTGATCTGTCACATTTAGGTCTGGAAAATAGAAAAGGATGTTCTTTTCCTTTTTTTGTTTGATCTGAATGGAGACAAGTCAATTCATATCTGGACTCCTGTAGACCTACATGGAGCTTTCAATCAGGTCCACATCAGTGGCGGCTGGTGCTCAAAATTTATGAAAACAAATTCAGAAAACAACACATCAATTGCCGCCACTGTGCCATCATACGCAGCTACTGTACCCATTAATTGCCTCCACTGTGCCATCATACGCAGCTACTGTACCCATCAATTGCCGCCACTGTGCCATCATACGCAGCTACTGTACCCATCAATTGCCGCCACTGTGCCATCATACGCAGCTACTGTACCTGTACCCATCAATTGCCACCACTGTGCCATCATACGCAGCTACTGTACCCATCAATTGCTGCCACTGTGCCATCATACGCAGCCACTGTACCCATCAATTGCCGCCACTGTGCCATCATACACAGCTACTGTACCCATCAATTGCCGCCACTGTGCCATCATACGCAGCTACTGTACCCATCAATTGCCGCCACTGTGCCATCATACGCAGCTACTGTACCCATCAATTGCCACCACTGTGCCATCATACGCAGCTACTGTACCCATCAATTGCTGCCACTGTGCCATCATACGCAGCTACTGTACCCATCAATTGCCGCCACTGTGCCATCATACGCAGCTACTGTACCCATCAATTGCCACCACTGTGCCATCATACGCAGCTACTGTACCCATCAATTGCTGCCACTGTGCCATCATACGCAGCTACTGTACCCATCAATTGCCGCCACTGTGCCATCATACGCAGCTACTGTACCCATCAATTGCCGCCACTGTGCCATCATACGCAGCTACTGTACCTGTACCCATCAATTGCCACCACTGTGCCATCACATACTACACACATACCGCACACACACTGCACACATACTACACACATACTACACACATACTACACACATACTACGCACACACGCTGCACACATACTGCACACATACTACACACATACTACACACATACTACACACATACTACGCACACACGCTGCGCACATACTGCACACATACCACACACACACTGCACACATACTACACACATACTACACACATACTGCACACATACCGCACACACACTGCACACATACTACACACACACTGCACACATACCGCACACATACCGCACACATACTACACACATACCGCACACACACCGCACACACACTGCACACATACCGCACACACACCGCACACATACTGCACACATGCCACACACACACTACACACACACTGCACACACACTATACACATACTACATACATACTGCACACATACTGCAGCTGCTGGCTTTTAATAAATGGACACTTACCTGTCCTGGAGTCCAGGGATGTCGGCACCCACAGCTTATGTTTCCATCAGCTGTTGGGTGCTCTGTGCCCATTCAATTTGTGTCCTCCATACACCGCAAACTTGTGTCCATTTACATCAGGATATCTCTGATCTGTCACATTTAGGTCTGGAAAATAGAAAAGGATGTTCTTTTCCTTTTTTTGTTTGATCTGAATGGAGACAAGTCAATTCATATCTGGACTCCTGTAGACCTACATGGAGCTTTCAATCAGGTCCACATCAGTGGCGGCTGGTGCTCAAAATTTATGAAAACAAATTCAGAAAACAACACATCAATTGCCGCCACTGTGCCATCATACGCAGCTACTGTACCCATTAATTGCCGCCACTGTGCCATCATACGCAGCTACTGTACCCATCAATTGCCGCCACTGTGCCATCATACGCAGCTACTGTACCCATCAATTGCCGCCACTGTGCCATCATACGCAGCTACTGTACCTATCAATTGCCGCCACTGTGCCATCATACGCAGCTACTGTACCCATCAATTGCCGCCACTGTGCCATCATACGCAGCTACTGTACCCATCAATTGCCGCCACTGTGCCATCATACGCAGCTACTGTACCTGTACCCATCAATTGCCACCACTGTGCCATCATACGCAGCTACTGTACCCATCAATTGCTGCCACTGTGCCATCATACGCAGCCACTGTACCCATCAATTGCCGCCACTGTGCCATCATACACAGCTACTGTACCCATCAATTGCCGCCACTGTGCCATCATACGCAGCTACTGTACCCATCAATTGCCGCCACTGTGCCATCATACGCAGCTACTGTACCCATCAATTGCCACCACTGTGCCATCATACGCAGCTACTGTACCCATCAATTGCTGCCACTGTGCCATCATACGCAGCTACTGTACCCATCAATTGCCGCCACTGTGCCATCATACGCAGCTACTGTACCCATCAATTGCCGCCACTGTGCCATCATACGCAGCTACTGTACCTGTACCCATCAATTGCCACCACTGTGCCATCACATACTACACACATACCGCACACACACTGCACACATACTACACACATACTACACACATACTACGCACACACGCTGCACACATACTGCACACATACTACACACATACTACACACATACTACACACATACTACGCACACACGCTGCACACATACTGCACACATACTACACACATACTACACACATACTACACACATACTACGCACACACGCTGCGCACATACTGCACACATACCGCACACACACTGCACACATACTACACACATACTACACACATACTGCACACATACCGCACACACACTGCACACATACTACACACACACTGCACACATACCGCACACATACCGCACACATACTACACACATACCGCACACACACCGCACACATACCGCACACACACCGCACACATACTGCACACATGCCACACACACACTACACACACACTGCACACACACTATACACATACTACATACATACTGCACACATACTGCACACATACTGCAGCTGCTGGCTTTTAATAAATGGACACTTACCTGTCCTGGAGTCCAGGGATGTCGGCACCCACAGCTTATGTTTCCATCAGCTGTTGGGTGCTCTGTGCCCATTCAATTTGTGTCCTCCATACACCACAGACTTGTGTCCATTTACATCAGGATATCTCTGATCTGTCACATTTAGGTCTGGAAAATAGAAAAGGATGTTCTTTTCCTTTTTTTGTTTGATCTGAATGGAGACAAGTCAATTCATATCTGGACTCCTGTAGACCTACATGGAGCTTTCAATCAGGTCCACATCAGTGGCGGCTGGTGCTCAAAATTTATGAAAACAAATTCAGAAAACAACACATCAATTGCCGCCACTGTGCCATCATACGCAGCTACTGTACCCATTAATTGCCGCCACTGTGCCATCATACGCAGCTACTGTACCCATCAATTGCCGCCACTGTGCCATCATACGCAGCTACTGTACCCATCAATTGCCGCCACTGTGCCATCATACGCAGCTACTGTACCCATCAATTGCCGCCACTGTGCCATCATACGCAGCTACTGTACCTATCAATTGCCGCCACTGTGCCATCATACGCAGCTACTGTACCCATCAATTGCCGCCACTGTGCCATCATACGCAGCTACTGTACCCATCAATTGCCGCCACTGTGCCATCATACGCAGCTACTGTACCTGTACCCATCAATTGCCACCACTGTGCCATCATACGCAGCTACTGTACCCATCAATTGCTGCCACTGTGCCATCATACGCAGCCACTGTACCCATCAATTGCCGCCACTGTGCCATCATACACAGCTACTGTACCCATCAATTGCCGCCACTGTGCCATCATACGCAGCTACTGTACCCATCAATTGCCGCCACTGTGCCATCATACGCAGCTACTGTACCCATCAATTGCCACCACTGTGCCATCATACGCAGCTACTGTACCCATCAATTGCTGCCACTGTGCCATCATACGCAGCTACTGTACCCATCAATTGCCGCCACTGTGCCATCATACGCAGCTACTGTACCCATCAATTGCCACCACTGTGCCATCATACGCAGCTACTGTACCCATCAATTGCTGCCACTGTGCCATTATATGCAGCTACTGTACCCATTGATTGCCGTCACTGTGCCAAATGCAGCCACTGTGCCATCAATTGCCGCCACTGTACCATCAAACACAGGTACTGTGCCATCAAATGCAGCCACACGTTCCCTGAGCTCAGGCCCATCCCATCTCACATGTCCCAACCAATCGTTCCCCTTGCCATGCACCTAGCCAAGCCCCCATCAGTCAAGGCTCTCTTTCCGTAGGGAGGGGGCTCAAGAGGCCTTCATTAAGTGCCCCACTGTAAGTGCTTTTTAAAAAATATGCATCTACATACTGCATTTTTCAGAGTGTCCATGCTGCTCATGTGACTGCCTGGCCCGCCTCTCTCCTCTCTTGTGTCTAGTCCCGGCTGACGTCAGGGGGGATTCTTAGCCCCGCCCACTGACTGTAGCTATCAGATCAGAAGAAAGGTGGGCCTGGCAGTCACATGAGCGGTGTAGACACTCTGAAAAATGTAGTATATAGCTATATATTTTTTAAAAAGCACATACAGTGGGGCACTTAATGGATTGTAACACGGGATTCATTACAAAGTTATTTTAACATCTATAGAGTACGCTCGGAGCGCTCTCTCAGGAGGGACAGGGCAAGTCGGGATGATGTCACCTGCAAATCGATTATGGTGGTCACAGCATCGATGCCGCATCGGGGACACCCGAATCGCGATGCATCGATGCTGCGATTAATTTAAGCACCCTTAATAGGCAGCGTCTGCATCATATGGTGGACGGATCTGTAAGAGGGAGGAGGAGTAGGATTCTGTAAGTTTGCCCGCTTATATAGAAATGAAGGGTCCATCATTTTTAACATAGGTGTATTTTAAATGATAGAGACAGAATGTCAACCAAAAATCAAGAAAAAAAAATGACACAAATGTTATAAATTGAGTTGCAGTTCAGTGAGTAAAATAAGTATTTGTTTCTCAAGCAAAACACGACTTAGTACTTGGTGGAGAAATCCTTGTTGGCAAGCACAGAGGTGAAACGTTTCTTGTATTTGGTTCCCAGGTTTGCACACATCTCAGGAGAGATTTTGGTCCACTCTTTACAGATCTTCTCTAAATCATTAAAGGGGTTGTAAAGCTTAGTTTTTTTTTAATAACAAACATGTTATACTTACCTCCTTTGTACAAGGGTTTTGCACAGAGCAGCCCCAATCCTCCTCTTCTGGGGCCCCTCAGCAGCGCTCCTGGCTCCTTCTCTTCTCGAGTGCCCCCACGGAGAGCTGCATTCCATTGGGGCACTTGTGCGGGCATGCTCATGAGTCCATTGACACAGACAGTAGGACTCAGACCCCCCCGGCTCCCATGTCACTAGATTTGATTGACAGCAGTGGAAGCCAATGGCTCCTGCTGCTATCAATTTATCCAATGAGGACCTGGGGCAGCGGCTGGAGCTGCTGTGACCATCCCTGTCACTGGAACGATCAGGTTCAGGTAAGTAAAAGGGGGCTTTGGGGGGATGCTGTACTACAGAAGGTTTTTTTTACCTTAATGGATAGTATCCATTAAGGTGAAAAACCATGAGGGTTTACAACCCCTTTAAGGTTTCTTGGCTGCACCAAACAGGTCAGGGATAAAGTTGTGCAGAAGTTTAAAGCAGGGTTAGGTTTTTAAAGAAAAATCCCAATCTTTGAACATCCATCATCTGAAAATGGAAAGAGTATGGCACAACTGCAAACCTACCAAGACATGGCCGTCCACCTAAACTGACAGGCCGGGCAAGGAGAGCATTCATCAGAGAAGCAACCAAGAGGTCCATGGTAACTCTGGAGGAGCTGCAGAGATCCACAGCTCAGGTGGGCAACGTTTAGAGGCCAAGCAGGGGCCCACTTGCCTGACGAAGGGGCCCTGCGTGTCTCCGAAACATTGCCATATTGGGGTTTAAGGACGCGATGGCCGGCTTCCCGGCCCTTTCCTTAACAACAAGTTATTCTTCACACAGAATTAGAATTGGTCTCAAAATGTGGACTTCATTAGAAAATAAAGAAACCAAACTAAACTAAACACATTCTTCCGTTATGCACATGTCAAGTGACTTTGTATAGCACAAACAAAATGATCACATTGGTCAAAGCCAAAGTCGTAACAAAGTCACACTCATCCCAAGTCGCATTATGAGGCACGGTAAAGTCGCAATTTAATTGCACCATTTTTAAGTTGCACAAGTGTGAATGGACATATAGTTGGACTCATAAGAGATAATGACAAGACAGCTTTTAGGCAGCAAATTACAATTTTGGTTGAGTAGTGTACAGAAAATGGTTTAATACTTAAAGTGGAACTGCAGTCTATTCACATCATTTGTAATAAAAACATCTTAGCCATTCTGAAGCTTCCCTCCGACCACTTTGCATTATATTTTATATATACTGTGATTCTGTACTTGCCAAATATGCTGCAGAAATCTCCC
The DNA here is from genome assembly GCA_037952925.1 of Lithobates clamitans. Lineage (NCBI taxonomy): Eukaryota > Metazoa > Chordata > Amphibia > Anura > Ranidae > Lithobates > Lithobates clamitans. The sequence goes on from JBBGZY010002328.1 coordinate 668,775, forward strand.
TCCACTGAGTCTGGCTGCAGCCATTTCAACTGTGGGCAGCTGAAGCTGCTGCCTGTTCACTTCCTGGATTTACACAGACACACAGAGGCACACCTTCAGCTCTGCAGCTCTCATTGGCCCTCTTATGACTGATCTTCCCTCCCTTCCTGACAAACTCTAATGAGAGTGAGAGAAGGAAAGAGCTGTGCATGATGTCATAAGCCTAGGCTAATGACCAGACAAGAAACAGAAAGTGGGCTGTAAAAGGTATTTACTGGCAGAAAAAGAAATGTTTTACTATCCAAAGTTAAAACAACAACAAGAGCAGAAGATTTAATAGATGTAAAATTGAAAAAATTCTGAAGTTTCTCTTTAAAGTGGAACTTTAGTCAGAAAATGAAGTCCTGCTAGATCACTTCAGGCTGGCCCCTGTTACATGTATACCTATATAAAACATTAAAAATAAGTGTCTATACTGTTTAAAATACAATAATACACAGTCTCATCCTGCTCTGCACATGCTCAGTTGCTCTCCATTTTTAGGCATTTTTAGGCACTGCTGGGTAGGGATGAGCCTGAATTTGAGTCAAATGTAAGCCCCCTTGACCCCACCCCCTCTGATGTTATGTGACGTCACATGACGTCAGAAGGGGCAGGGTCACCGTTTACACCACAGGTCGGTATGCGGCCGCTAGCGGGGCGGTTTTACCCCCGCTAGCGGCCGAGAAAGGGTTAAATACCACCGCAAAGCGCCTCTGCAGAGGCGCTTTGCCGGCAGTATAGCCGCGCCATCCCATTGATTTCAATGGGCAGGAGCGGTAAAGGAGCGGTATACACACCGCTCCTTCACCGCTCCGAAGATGCTGCTGGCAGGACTTTTTTTACCGTCCTGCCAGCGTACCGCTCCAGTGTGAAAGCCCTCAAGGCTTTCACACTGGAATGAAAGTAGCGGCACTTTCGGGTCGGTTTGCAGGCGCTATTATTAGCGCAATAGCGCCTGCAAACCACCCCAGTGTGAAAGGGCTCTTATCCCCCCCTTTTCCTGCGGCCTGCCAGGTTGCATGCTCATATAAGGGTCTGGTATGGATTTTGGAGGGGACACCTACTCCATTTTTTTTATTTTGACTTGGGGTTCCCCTTAAAATCCATACCAGACCTGAAGGGCCTTTTATGGATTTTGGGGGGCCCCCACACAATTTTTTTTAAATTTTGGTTCGGGGTTCCCCTAATATTCATACCAGACCCAAAGGGCCTGGTAATGGACTGGGGGGAACCCATGCCATTTTAATCAATGATTTTTATCTATATTGCCGAGACCCGACAATACATTACAGCCACAAGCACTTTTAAATTAATTTTTTTCCTTTAGAAATATCATTTTGCTGTGATACTGTTCTAAACATTGAAAAGATGTGCTAATTTACAGGCATACTAAGGACACCCCTCCCCCCCCGGCACGAATATTAAAGGAATATTTCATTTTCATCGTTTCACTTTAAGCATTATTAAAATCACTGCTCCTGAAAAAATGTCAGTTTTTAAAACTTTTTTTTGCAGGACCCAGGTCCCCAAACACTTTTTATGACAATAACTTGCATATTAACCTTTAAAATGAGCACTTTTGATTTTTCATGTTCGTGTCCCATAGACTTTAACGGTGTTCACACAATATTTTGCCTGTTCACAAGTACTGGTGCGAACCAAATGGGGGGGTGTTCGGCTCATCCCTACTGCTGGGTTTGTAGAGGCCAATCTGCTGACAGCCTTACAGCAGAATTAAATCCTCCTATCCTTTACAGCCAGACATTTGATGGTTTGACAGTTTTGTTGAGGACACAAACAAATGTGACAGTTAGCAATCCCGGCATTCAAGAAAAGTAACTATTTTTTTAAACCGTTAAATCAATGGGTTTAGTTCCACTTTATGATTTACTGCTGTTTGGGGGCCCTGGGATTCATCAAAATGGCCACCTCCAGCAAGAAGCAAGTTGTTCTGGGTAAAGTTCCTCTTTAAAGCAGAACTAAACCCCCCTATTGTTTTCAGCCAAAGAAGATGCCATCGAGGCCTCTGTTTGATCTTCAACTGCCATAATGCTGTACATGTGATCAGTTATGACACCAGCCATTTGATGGTTTGACGGTTTGGTTAAGAGCACATGCAAATGTGACAGTTAGCATTCTGGACACATGCCATATTACGGGGGAGTTATCATGGGCTCAAAATACTTGTTTTCTAGTGAAAGAAAAAACATTTCAAGGGATCCTCTACAATCACAAATGCCATTTTTTATGCCATATTTAGTTGGGTTTTTTTTACGCGAGCCCTGACCCCCCCCACCACCATTCAGGCCTAGGCCAGAAAGATGTGTCCCTGGTCCTGCATCCTCCCTAAAGAGGCAGCCAACGGAAGAGAAGAAAAATGTTAGAGTGGGACCCAGGCAACCAATGTGGCAGTGGATTGTCATGGGATAATGCTGAATTCGTAGTGCAATTGAGGATGTTTTTTATAGATAACTGACTGTCATTGTAATCAAGTTATTAGTTCAAGTAATATTGAAGTCTGCTAGCATCTTTTTTAGCCCTTTCGCTTACAGACCCTTGTTTGCACATATTTTTAAAAAAACCTTTTAGACCAGAAGATTACGTAAACCCCCAAAGCTTTCCTAGTGTACCCCCATTCCTAATGGAGATTTCCTAGGGTACCCCCATTCCTAATGGAGAAGATTTCCTAGTGTACCCCCATTCCTAATGGAGAAGATTTCCTAGGGTATCCCCATTCCATTCCACTCATTATCACTTTCCATACAGGTAGCCTTGCCCCTCCCATCAGTTGTTGACAATATACAATGCATTTACAGGAAGCTGATGAAGTTCTGGACTTGCAATCAGTTTCTGTTTGTTCCTCAAAGTGTCAGATGATAACTTCTTGAATATTCAGAGGGGAATAAAGCAGAGATGGCGGAGAGAACCCAATGGTGTATTTCAGGTAAGGCTTTGATTATATATACCAGGATCCTACATAGCTTAGTATAGCAATCTCTAATATTCCCTAAAGTGATATAGTGACATCCCCTCAACCCTCTATAGTAACATCCCCCCCATCTTCTATAGTGATATACCCCCATCTTCTATAGTGATATACCCCATCTTCTATAGTGATATACCCCCATTCCTTATAGTGATATACCCCGTCTTCTATAGTGATATACCCCCGTCTTCTATAGTGATATACCCCCATCTTCTATAGTGATATACCCCCATCTTCATTAGTGATATACCCCCATCCTCTATAGTGATATACCCCCATCTTCATTAGTGATATACCCCCATCTTCTATAGTGATATACCCCCCATCTTCTATAGTGATATACCCCCCATCTCTTATAGTGATATACCCCCACCTTCTATAGTGATATACCCCCATCTCTTATAGTGATATACCCCCATCTTCTATAGTGATATACCCCCATCTTCTATAGTGATATACCCCCATCTTCTATAGTGATATACCCCCGTCTTCTATAGTGATATACCCCCATCTTCTATAGTGATATACCCCCATCTTCTATAGTGATATACCCCCATCTTCTATAGTGATATACCCCCGTCTTCTATAGTGATATACCCCCATCTTCTATAGTGATATACCCCCATCTTCTATAGTGATATACCCCCATCTTCTATAGTGATATACCCCCACCTTCTATAGTGATATACCCCCATCTTCTATAGTGATATACCCCCATCTTCTATAGTGATATACCCCCATCTCCTATAGTGATATACCCCCATCTCCTATAGTGATATACCCCCATCTTTTATAGTGATATACCCCCATCCCCTATAGTGATATACCCCCGTCTTCTATAGTGATATATCCCCATCTTTTATAGTGACACCCCAATCTTCTATAGTGATATACCCCCGTCTTCTAGTAGTAGTGCTTCTCCCCTCCATCCCCATTATTGACCCACCCATCCTCTACACTGATGCCCCCGTACTGAATAGTCATGGATAAGGCTGCCCCACATTGGTGTGTGGTGCAGTTTGTCTCTAGTTCTCTCTATGATGGTTGGTAGGGGACAGGTGTACATGATCAGTAACTGTCTGAGTTTGTGAATGTGGAATGACTGGAATGTCTGTGACTGCTTATCTGTATTGATCTGCCTTATGATCTATATTACTGCTTTGTATTGTCTATTAGTATTAATGCACCTTCGCTAAGAACTTGTTTTCAGTTTCTGGGTTTATCACTCTGCAAAGAGCTGACTGTTCATAAAGGTCAGTAACAGTTTCAGTTCTGTAATCTGTCCCAACATGATTCTGTATCCATCCAGTCCTGAGATTCAGCCCTGGTTCACAATGACTGCGGGAATGAAATCGTGAGTTCAGCTTTCATTCCCGCATGTCAGTCCCGATTTCAGGGGTGATTTCAGAGACATCTGTGCGGGTTCCTGCACAGATGTCAATGGAAATCGCACCCTGAAATCACCAAAAGTTGTACAGAAACTATTTTTGGAAATCGGTGCGGCGCCACAAATACCATGCGTCAAAATCGCATGCCAAATCGCACCAATGTGAACCAGGGCTTACACCACTTTGCCACAAAGCACAGGCCTGTCTGGCGGGGGAGGGGACCTGAGATTTCTCTGCTGTTATTCAGTAACACTTACCGGTCATTTGGACTTGTTTGTAGCACATGATTAGTGCTAAGGCCCCATTCACACTAATGCATTTTTTGTTGCTTTTTGCATCTTGCAGAAATGCAGGGAATTTTTTTAACCACTTAAGGACCGAGCCTCTTTTTGAGATTTGGTGTTTTCAAGTTAAAATAATTTTTTTTTCTAGAAAATGACTTAGAACCCCCAAACATTATATATATATATATATTTTGAGACACCCTAGAGAATAAAATGGCAGTTGTTGCAAAACTTTATGTCACACTGTATTTGTGCAGCGGTCTTACAAGCGCACTTTTTTTGGAAAAAATACACTTTTTTAAATTAAAAAATAAGACAACAATAAAGTAACCCCTTTTTTTTTTTTTTATATTGTGAAAGCTAATGTTACGCTGTGTACATTGATACCCAACATGTCACGCTTCCAAATTGTGCCCGCTCATGGAATGGCGACAGACTTTGACCCTCAAAAATCTCCATAGGTGACGTTTTAAAATTTTTACAGGTTACCAGTTTTGAGTTACAGAGGAGGTCTAAGGCTAGAATTATTGCTCTCACTCTAACAATCACGGCGATACCTCACATGTGTGGTTTGAACACCGTTTTCATATGCGGGTGCGACTTACGCCTGCATTCGCATCTGCGTGCGAGCTCGGCGGGACGGGGCACTTTTAAAAAAAATGTTTTCTTATTTATTTTACACTAAAATGCAATAAAAAAATAAAAAATAAATGTCATTTAAAAAAAAAATCCCCTTTAAAATCATTGGGCGGAAGTGACCTTTAACCTCACTTCCACCATCTAATGTTATAGAGCAGAGCAGGGGGCCAGCTAGCTGCTGCCATAACAACAGTATTCCACTTCAAACAGCAGCCGTATAGTGACGACGGGCAGTCGGCAAGTGGTTAACATGGGTTCCTATGGAACACGTTCACATCAATGCATTTTTGAGCTTCTGCATTTTTGGAAAGGGTCGGGGACTTTTTCCCCCCAAAATGCAACTTTTTGCATTAAGTAGACTTCAGTGGACCCATATCCAAAAGACAAGTACTGCATTTTTACCGCAATTTTGCCTGGATTTGAATTTTGCAATTTGTGTCTTTTTTTTACATTCACTGTATATAGCTGGTTGCTAAGGAGTGGGTTGGGAAGCCAGCCGCTGCATCCTTAGCAACGGATGAGTCATCAGATATCAGTGGGTTTCTCCGCTGACAGCTGAATGAAAAAAAAAATGGCTGGCTAAAAAAATTAATTTAAAAAACTGAGTGGGGTATCCCCCCAGTCCATACCAGGCCCTTCGGTCTGGTATGGATTTGGAGGGGACACCCCCACGCCAAAATTGAAAAAAAAGTGGCGTGAGGTTTCCCCAAAATCCATACCAGACCCTTATCCGAGCATGCTGCCTGGCAGGTCAGGAAAGGGAGGGGATGAGCGAGCGCCCGCAGAACCCTCCTGAACCATACAAGACTGCATGCCCTCAAAATGGGGGGTGCTTGATGGGGACAAGGGCCTCTTCATGGCACCCCTGGCCAGTGGTTGTTGGGGTCTGCGGCGGGGGACTTATCGGAATCTGGAAGCAACCTTTAAAAAGGGAGCCCCCAGATCCCACCCCCCCATGTGAATGGGTATTGGTTACATCGTACCCCTACCCAGTCACCAAAAAAGCATTGAAATGTAAAAATAAACAAGAGCCGGTTTTTGTCAAGTCCATTATTAAAAAAATAGCTCTCTTCCTGTCTTGCCAGTTACCCACTAAAAAGAAAAAAAGTCCACTCTTGTCCTGATGGTGCCTTCCTCCGTTGTGACATCCCCCGCTGTCTGACATCTCTTATGTAGCCATGGGGGCTCTGCCATCCAAAGATGTCACCCGGAGAGCCTGCCCCTTGTCATGTTTTAGCGTGTAACCTGCGGCAAGGAAGAAGACAGCGGCACAGGAGAAGATGGCTCCAGGGGAAGACGGCTCGGGGTGAAGACAGAGCAATTTTTTTTAAAGGTTTTTTCACTGCTTTTTTGGTGAATGGGTAGGGGTACAATGTACCTGATACCTATTCACATAGAGGGGGCCAGGATCTGGGGGCTCCCTTGTTAAGGGAGACTTCCAGATTCCGATAAGCCCCCCGCCCGCAGAACCCCACAACCAACGGCCAGGGTTGTCAGGAAGAGGTCTTTGTCCCATCAAGCACCCACCCCCCTTGTTGGGAAGAGGCCCTTGTCCTCATCAAGCACCCACCCCCCATGCTGAGGGCATGCGGTCTGGTATGGCTCACTTGTGCCCTCCCTTTTCTGACCTGCCGGGTTGCATGCTCGAAAAAGGGTCTGGTATGGATTTTAGGGGCACCCCACGCCATTTAAAAAAAAATTGCCATGGGGGTATCCCCTTCATATCCATACCAGACTGAAGGGCCTTCTTTATACGGGGGGACCCACGCCATTTTTTTCGTGAATGTTTCTAGCCGGCAATTTTTTTTTTAATTCAGCTGTCAGCAGGGAAGCCCACTGACAGCTGATAACTCATCCATTGCTAAGGACGCGGCCGGCTTCCCAACCCACTCCTTAGCAACCAGCTATATGTAAGAATAAAAATAAAACACAAATCGTACTAAAAATGCGGTTACAAAAACGCAGAAAGTACAGCAAAAAGCACTGCAGAAATGCTCAAAAGCAACATGCATTGATGTGAATTGAACCTAAGTGCTGATATACTGTTGCCCTGTCTATCTGCTGGAGTTATCCACCACACACTGAGCCAACGAATAATTCAGCCTATGTCTGAGATGACAGCATGACAGCTCTTTCTCACCTAGTACCCTGTACTGTTCATCACATTGGTTGAGTTGTTTGTGTTCTGGCCTTGTAGCACCGGGGTCCCAGACTCAGTTTCGCACAAGACACCCCCTTCATTGAGTTGATACACTATATCACCAAAAGTATTAGGACACCTGCCTTTACATGGTCCATAAAGACATGGATGAGCGAGTTTGGGGTGGAGGAACATGAATGACCTGCACAGAGTCCTGACCTCAACCCGATAGAACACCTTTGGGATAAATTAGAGAGGAGACTGCAGGCCAGGTTATAGCTGCAAAGGGTGGGCCAACTGAATATTGAACCCAATGGACTAATGCCGCATACACACGAGCAGACTTTACGGCAGACTTTGTCCTGCGGACTTTTTGACTGACTTTACAGCAGACTTTCCGAATGAACGGACTTGCCTACACACGATCATCCAAAGTCCGACTGATTCGTACGTGATGACGTACACCGGACTAAAACAAGGAAGTTAATAGCCAGTAGCCAATAGCTGCCTTAGCGTCAGTTTTTGTCCGTCGGGCTAGCATACAGACGAGCGGACTTTTCGACCGGACTCGAGTCCGTCAAAGATTTGAAACATGTTTAATTTCTAGGTCCATCGAACTTTTGGGGAAAAAAAGTCCGCTGGAGCCCACACACGATCGAATTGTCCGACGGACTCCAGTCCGCCGAACCAAGTATGCCGTAAAGTCCGGTCGTGTGTACGCGGCTTTAGACTGGGATGCCATTAAAGTTCAAAGTCCATGTGCATGTAAAGGCAGGTGTCCCAATAATAGTGTGTATGTTCTCCCTTTTTTTAGTGTGCACACAATCTTGGGCCAACTAGGATAGACAAGGACTGAGCTAATATCAGTAAATTACAAAAAAATGGTCTCTGAGCTCCCTCTGGTGTCTGATGTTTGTATTACAGATGTAACTGTCACATTGTGCATCTGTTTCTGGTGTAGGTGGCTCGCAGGCTCCCTCTTTTGGTCCTTTTACCCTAATACACAATTCTATGAAATAATGGCTTTCTGCAGTTTTTATTAGTAGGCTAAATCAGGCCATTTTACTGTCCTTCAGGATTTGGGGGGGCGGACTGTGGCCAGTTTGGGTAGAAAATGTGCTAGTGTGAGGGCAAACTATATCTCATCATTGATGTCGGTGGGAGGTATAGTGCCCCATCACTGGTGTCAGTGGGAGGAATAGTGCCCCATCATTGGTGTCAGTAGGAGGAATAGTGCCCCATCATTGGTGTCAGTGGGAGGAATAGTTCCCCACCATTGGTGTCAGTGGGAGGAATAGTGCCCCACCATTGGTGTCAGTGGGAGGAATAGTGCCCCACCATTGGTGTCAGTGGGAGGAATATTGCCCCATCATTGGTGTCAGTGGGAGGAATAGTGCCCCACCCATCATTGGAGTACAGGTGTGTCAGGAGGAGGCTGTCTCTCTGGAGCTCCTCCAGGTGATCCGTGTGAGAGGGGAGTGGTGGTGAAATCTCTCCCAGCTCTCCTGGCTCCTTTCTGGGGAAGCCATGGAGGCCAGCAGGGCCTCTCCTGCTGGAGGCTCTCAGCCATCTCCTGGGCCATCAGGTGACATGCCTGCCCCTGTACAAACCATGGCTGGGGATCTCTCTACCCCTGGTGAGGATGAAGGTTCCGAGGCCATTCGGGAGCAAGTGGTGGCCAGGATTAAGGTCCTGAATAAGGAGAGAGACAAACTGTACAAGCTCAGAGCGGAGGTGAAGCGCTTGAGAAGGCAGCGTGAGGGCTTGCATAGCCAGAGACGTGGATCCATGGATCCGGAGATCCAACTGGCCAAGGTCCGGGTTGAACACCAGGAGACCATTGTGGCCATGATGGAAGGCAGAGATGGGCCCTTTAAGGAAAAATTCTGTAATGACAGAAGGTTTGCCAGGATGACAAAAATGGAGGTGGAGGAGGAGACCCCCAGTTCAGACCCCCTGCCCCCTCAGGGAGAGGTAAGCAGCCCCATGCCTTCCCAGGACTCAGGAGGCATGCTCAGGGCCATCCAGGCAATGGAGTCTCCTTTGCGGGAGGATCAGTTGATGTTTCATGAGGAGGACATTGCTGATAATGTGCCTGACAAGGTAAAGCCTGTCAAGCCTCATGTGGTGCATAAAACTGTTTTTGTGAACACTGTGACTGATACAGACAATGTGCACAGTGACAATCGGGCTGCTAGTCCCATGTGTAGCAATGCTGTGCCTACTGATGCTGCAGTGCAGCAAAAAATGCATTTAAAAAATGACATTCCTGCAGAGGAACTACAACATTCAGCAGATCCAATTAACCCCCCTTTAGCTGAGTCTAAAGCTGTTTGCCCCACAGCTGCTGAAGACTCTACAGCACAGCTTCAGGAGACAGCTGGTATTACATCAGAAACTGTGACTATTCCTGATGGGAATGTGAATGTTTGTGTGACTGATAGCAATCGTCCCAGCACAAGTGTGATGGACAGTCCTACCAACTCCATTCCAGCAGATAATAATAATAATAATAATTGTAATGTACAGACTAATGTGACATCAGTGTGGGGCCTTGGCCCTGATAAGCCTACATTTGCTCAGGTGGTACGCTCTGCTCCTGGTAGCTCCGCCCCCAAGAGGGTTTTCCCCCTGCGACCTACCACCTTGAGCACCCCAGGATCTGGTCTTGGGTCTCTGGCTTCTGCTGGGGGTCCGAGACGAAATGTAGTGATTCTTAAATGGGAAGGTGGTGCAATCCCTCCAGCATGGCGTGCGGTGGTGGATATGATTTTGGAGATGGGTTTTGGGGCAAACGATCTGTATGCCCTAATACATGTTGCTGGGAGCCGGGAATATACTATTAGTTTCACCAGGCCAGAGGGTCTTGACCTGTTCTGGGAGAGATATGAGGCTCGGTGCAGGTCAAGACCTGAATGGGAAGGTCTGACCCCAGTTGCAGTTTCACAAAGGTCTACAGTGAAAAAAATCACAATTATTCTCACTAATGAGAGTGTTCCTGCTCGTGATTTAGAGGTCTGGTTAAAGAATTATGGTGAGGTATTGACTAAGCCCAGCAAAATCCTTGATGAGCGTAACATCTGGACTGGGGGTTGGTCGGTTACAGTCAGGTTGGCCAGGGATGGGAATGTTGTCCGTCACCTGCCCTCCTCAGCTTTTATAGGGAGGGATAGGATGACTATTTTCTACCCTGGTCAGCCGAAGCTGTGTCACCGCTGTGGAGAAAAGGGGCATTTGAGCTCTTCCTGTTCAGCCTCGATATGTTCAGTGTGTCGGGGTCAGGGTCATATGGCCAGGGACTGCACCGAGATGATCAGGTGCAACCTGTGCCTGCGCCTTGGCCACCCCTATAGCAGATGTCCTGAAGCCTGGCACAATATGGAGAAGGAGGTAATTGATGACATGTCAAGGCTGGACAGGATGGAGGGTGAGGCCCCTGGTGTACCATCCTCCTCTGCGGTGACCGACTCCCCTGGTCCCGCTCAGGATCCCTCTCCAGTTCCTGTGGCCACCCTTCCTGTGTCTGTAAGTATTCCTTCTGTATCTGTCTCTGTGTCCCCCCAGCCTACTGTATCCCCTCCTCTTGTGTCAGAACCTTCCAAGTCTGTGCCCCCCGAGTCAGTTACCCCCCAGGAGTCTACCCCTCCTAAGTCTGATTCAAAGGGAGCATCCCCCCCACCAGGAGTGGTAGTGGGTACTAAAAAGGTCGCTTCTTCCTCTGTAAAGGAGTCTTCTATAAAGACTTCACAGAAAAAAGTAAGAGATGAGGGCATCTCTGAAGCTGACCTGCAGTACCTGGAGGAGAGAAGGAAGGTTGGGAAGCGGAAGAAGCAGGTGGTGAGGACAGAACGGGCTCCAGTGCCTGTCTCCAACCGTTATAGGTCCTCTAATTGGGATATCTCTTCATCTGGAGCTTCTTCGGAGCGAAGTTCTGATTCTGAGATGGAGTTTGAGGCGGCCTCAAGAAAGAGAGAGGCTTCTGGTGATGAGCAGCAGAGGGGAGCTAAGAAGCAATCCACCCAATAACCCAAAACGGCGGTTCCCCCTCCGTTAAAAGTGGTGACAATAAATGTCGCCAGCATTAAGTCAGTAAGAGCTCGTTCTATGGCCTTCTTTTTGTTCAGCCAATTAGATGCTGAAATTTTATTTTTGCAAGAGACTAGGCTCACCTCCTTGGCAGATATTCATATGGTCAAGAGAGAGTGGAGGTATGGTCCATCTTACTGGTCTCTTGCAGCCGAGCCTTACGGCGGTGTGGCGGTGTTGTTTAAAACTGGCATGGTAACTGTCCGGCGGGTTATTGAGGTGGAGATTGGGAGATGTATGGTCTTAGACGTCCTTGTGGGAGGGCAGGACCTGCGCCTAATTAATGTTTATGGGCCACACACAAAGTGGGACAGGAAATGCCTTTTTACAAGGATCAAGCCATTTCTTTTTACATCCCGGCAAGTGGTCTTTGGAGGTGACTTTAATACAGTAACTAGGCCCAAGGACAGGAAGGACTTCAAGGACAGGCTGGGATACGATAGCCTCTTTTTAAATAGTATGGTTAGGGATGCTGGTCTTGTGGATGTGCACATTAAGCACCTCCCAGATGACACTGGGTTCACCTTTCATCGAGGTAATAGTCAGAGTAGAATAGATAGGTTTTTTTAAGGAGACCTCTGCTTTCTCACCCCCAGTGGTGCAGGCAGTAGAGTTCTCTGATCACTGTATGCTATCTGTGGTCCTGAATGCTTCAGACGCCCCTCAGAGGGGTAAGGGCATCTGGAGATTGAATTTGACTCTACTCAAGGAAGAACATGTTAGACAATCCTTTGAGGAATTCTTTCAGGCACAGGTGACCATCCTGGACTTTTGTAGCAGCAAGGCTGAGTGGTGGGAGCTGACCAAAAAGAGGATCGCTGGATTCTTCAGGGGCCTAGCCAATAGAAAACAGTATAATAAATACATGACCTACCAACGTTTACGGAGGAAGCTGGATATTCTTGTCTCGAGAGGAGGAGATCCTGGGGCAATCTCTGAAGTGAAACTCCTCAGGAAGTGTCAATATGACCGGCATGCCTCTTTGGTTCTGGAGAGGGACTATGGGAAGTACCACTCACCTGACCCTTACCAGAACTGCAAACAAGGTGTAGCTGTTAAAATGGTCGTTGGCCTTAAGGACAGTACAGGTTCCTTGACAAAGTCCAGGTCAGGGATACTGGAGGTCGCGAGGTCCTTTTATGCTGACCTTCTTGGGAGGAAAGAGCTTGACCGTGACAAGATGGAAAGCTTTTTGGACTCTATTCCAAGTCTAAATGATGAAGATGTCCCATTGATGAATTTGACAGAGGAGATCACAGTTGAAGAGGTGATAAGGGCAATTGAACAGCTTGCCATCAAAAAGTCACCTGGACCGGATGGCTTGACGGCTGAGTTTTACAAAGCTTTTAAGCCTATTCTGGCCCCACATTTGGTAGAGGTTTTTAACAATTGCCTTGCTGAGGGGGTACTTCCCCCTTCCATGAGGCACTCGGCTGTGATTATTCTTTCAAAGGGTAAAGATCCTTCGATGATTGAGAATTGGCGCCCCATCAGCCTTCTTAATGTCGATAGAAAGATACTGGCAAAGATCATTTTCTGGTGCCTATCGTCAGTAGCAGAGTCTTTGGTTTCTCGCCATCAGCACTGTTCGGTCCAGGGTAGGTGCACCTTCACAGCAGTTTTAGCTGTCCGGGAGGCCTTGGAGCGGTGCAGGGCTGCAGGCTGGGGAAAGTATTTGCTGACATTGGATCAGGCAAAGGCTTTTGATCGTGTTAACCATGAGTACCTGTGGTTGCTCCTTAGTAAGTACGGTCTGCCGGGTGGTTTTGTCGATTGGTTAAAAGTCTTGTATAAGGGGGCAGAGAGCTTTCCTCTTGTTAATGGTTGGGTTGGGCAGTCCTTTGAGGTTGGCTCCGGGGTGCACCAGGGTTGTCCCCTGAGTCCCCGGCTCTATGTGTTTGCAATTGACCCCTTCATCAGGAGGCTAGAGAGCGGCATGTTGTGTGGGGTGCCAGTGGGGCTCCCGGGTGAGCCGCCTTTGAGGGTTGTCGCCTATGCGGACGATGTGTCGGTGATTGTCACCGGGGCGGATGAAGCAGAGGAGGTGGTCTCTCTGACATCACGGTATTCTGAAGCATCAGGCTCCAAGATCAATCAGGAAAAGAGTGAAGTTTTCTGGATGGGAAAGGAAGGTGAGGGGTTTGATCTCCCGGACACCTTTCCAGTGCCCCAGGAAAGAATTAAGATTTTAGGCATTGAATTTGGACCCGGCGATTATGGCCTCAAAAACTGGGAAGGCAGACTGGAAATTGCCAATACTAAGGTGGTCAGCTGGAAGAGATGGAAGTTATCTATGAGGGAAAGGGTTGATCTGATTAAGACTTACCTGATTCCGATCTTCTTGTATGTCAGCTTTGTCTGCATCTTGCCAGTGTCTCTCTATGCTAGGGTCAGTAGTGTGTTCTTCCAGATGTTGTGGGGGAACAGACTGAACCCCATCAAGAGGAATGTCACCTATCTATCCAGGAGGGAGGGTGGCTTAGGTATGGTCAACCCAGTTCTTTTCTTTTCACTGCTTTTTCTCAAGTTTAGTATTGGTAATATGCTTGCAGTGGAACCTCCTGGATGGGCAGGCATATTTAGACCTTGGTTTAGGCCTTTTCTACAACTTTGGGAAGAAGGTGGCCAAGTGAAGAATCTCAGGGGTCATCGTGGTCAGCTACCAGCCTATGTCGCTCCGTGCTTGAAGTTACTACGGCAGTGGCGATTGTCGGCTGAAGATCTCAGATCGGTTCCGAGGAAAGTCCTTATGAGTCGAGTCTTGAGCGAAGTCTATCATGACCCACTGGCCTTAAGGGATTGCCCAGGCCCAGTTTTGAGGGCAGGGTTAAGACTTATTAATTTGGACAGAGTACCTCCTAAATTCAGGGATCTGGCCTGGATGTGCTTCCATGGGAGACTCTATGTTCGGGGCAATTTTAAAATTCCGCAGTGGGATGGATCGTAACTGTCCTCAGGAGGAGTGTGCAGGTGAGGAGGAGACTATGGACCATTTTCTGCTTCATTGCCCTTTTAACATAGAGGTGTACAAACAGGTGGGGCGGGCCCTTGGTGTTCCTTTCCTCTCCAGGCTGGGTTATGCTGAGTGGGTGTACGGAGCATTCAATACTGGTGGTGTTTTTTGTTTGGATACACTTTTTCTAGTTAGCCTAGTAGTCCGTTATTTCACTTGGAATGCACGGTGTCAGGTCTGCATTCGGCGTAAAATCCTTCCTGTCGAGGTGGTGGTGTATGACATTCTGCATGAGGTGGAGAAGATTCGGGTACTTGAGAGAGACAAGCGGAGTGGGGGGCTTGGTTGAAGGCGTGGAGGGGTTTCAAGCCTCCCTGACTGCCAGGAGTCTCTTTCCCGGGTGTGGCTGTCTGTCTCTTATCACCCTAGATTATTATTTTTTGAATTAATTTCTGATAAATGGCTGCGTACATAGGTGATGGGTTGTGCCTCTTAGGCCCTCTCTGCTGCTTTATGTAAATAGTTTTCTAAAAATGTTTTGGTAGTGGATTATGTATATATTGTATATATTCTGAACATGGATGTGTATTCCTTGGATTTCTGTTGAAGTTTTGTACTATGGTTTTGTTTTTTACTTTTGTATAAAATTGGTTGCTTGATTCTTTTAATAAAAGATCAATAGTGCCCCATCATTGTTGTCAGTGGGAGGAATAGTGCCCCATCATTGGTGTCAGTGGGAGGAATAGTGCCCCATCATTGGTGTCAGTGGGAGGAATAGTGCCCCACCCATCATTGGAGCACAGGTGTGTCAGGAGGAAGCTGTCTGGAGCTGCTCTAGGTGATCCGTGTGAGAGGGGAGTGGTGGTGAAATCTCTCCCAGCTCTCCTGGCTCCTTTCTGGGGAAGCCATGGAGGCCAGCAGGGCCTCTCCTGCTGGAAGCTCTCAGCCATCTCCTGAGCCATCAGGTAACATGCTTGCCCCTGTGCAAACCATGGCTGGGGATCTCTCTACCCCTTGTAAAGATGAAGGTTCTGGGGCCATCCGGGAGCGAGTGGTGGCCGGGATTAAAGTCCTGAATAAGGAGAGAGACAAGCTGTACAAGCTCAGAGCAGAGCTGAAGCGCCTGAGAAGGCAGCGTGAGGGCTTGCATAGCCAGAGATGTGGGTCCATGGATCCGGAGATCCAACTGGCAAAGGTTCGGGTGGAACACCAGGAAACCATTGTGGCCATGATGGAAGGCAGAGATGGGCCATTTAAAGAAAAATTTTGCAATGATAAAAGGTTTGCAAGGATGACAAAGATGGAGGTGGAGGAGGAGACCCCCAGTTCTGACCCCCTGCCCCCTCAGGAAGAGGTAAGCAGCCCCATGCCTTCCCAGGACTCAGGAGGCATGCTCAGGGCCATCCAGGTAATGGAGTCTCCTGTGCGGGGGGATCAGCTGGCATTTGGTGATGAGGATATAACAGACAATGTGCCTGATAATGTCAAGCCCCAAGCAGGGGATGAATCTGTTTTTGTACCATCTAACACCATGAGCAATGTTGAAAGTGTGCCCAGTGACAATCAAGTTTCTAATGCTATGTGTAGCAATGTTGTACCTGCTGATGCTGCAGCACAGCAAGAGCTGCATTTAAAAAATGGCATTTCTGAAAAGGAACTACAGATGTCAGCAGAGCCTATTAACTCTCCTTTGGCTGAGACTAAAGCTGTTTGCCCCACAGCTGCTGGAGACTCTACAGTGCAGCATAAGGAGACAGCTGGTATTGCAGCAACTGTGACTATTCCTGATGGGAAATTGAACGTGTGTGTGACTGATAGCAATTGTACAAGTGTGATGGACAATCGTCCCAGCTCAGTCCAAGCAAATAATAGTAATGTACAGACTACTGTGACTTCAGTGTGGGGCCTTGGCCCTGATAAACCTACATTTGCTCAGGTGGTACGCTCTGCTCCTGGTAGCTCCGCCCCCAAGCGGGTTTTCCCCCTGCAGCCTACCACTTTGGGCACCCCAAGATCTGGTCTTGGGTCTCTGGCTTCTGCTGGGGGTCCGAGAAGAAATGTGGTAATTCTGAAATGGGAAGGTGGTGCAATCCCTCCAGCACGGCGTGCAGTAGTAGATTTGATTTTGGAGATGGGTTTTGGGGCAAATGACCTGTATGCTCTAATACATGTAGCTGGGACATGGGATTATACCATTAGCTTCACCAGGCCAGAGGGTTTTGACCTGTTCTGGGAGCGATATGAGGCTCGGTGCAGGTCAAGACCTGAATGGGAAGGTCTGGCCCCAGTTGCGGTTTCGCAAAGGTCAACGGTGAAAAAGATAACCATCATACTCACCAATGAGAGTGTTCCTGCTCGGGACCTAGAGGTCTGGTTAAGGAACTATGGTGAGGTTTTGACTAAGCCCAGCAAAATACTTGATGAACGTAACATCTGGACTGGGGGTTGGTCAGTAATAGTCAGGTTGGCCAGGGATGGGAATGTTGTCCGTCACCTGCCCTACTCAGCTTTTATAGGGAGGGATAGGATGACTATTTTTTACCCTGGTCAGCCGAAGCTGTGTCACCGCTGTGGAGAAAAGGGGCATTTGAGCTCTTCCTGTTCAGCCTTGATATGTTCAGTGTGTCTGGGTCAGGGTCATATGGCTAAGGACTGCACCGAGATGATCAGGTGCAACCTGTGCCTGCGCCTTGGCCACCCCTACAGCAGATGTCCTGAAGCCTGGCACAATATGGAGAAGGAGGTAATTGATGACATGTCAAGGCTGGACAGGGTGGAGGATGAGGCCCCTGGTGTACCATCCTCCTCTGCAGTGACTGACTCCCCTGGTCCTGCTCAGGGTCCCTCCCCAGTTCCTGTGGCCACCCCTCCTGTGTCTGTAAGTATTCCTTCTGTATCTGTCTCTGTGTCCCCCCAGCTTACTGTACCCTCTCCTCTTGTGTCAGAACCTTCCAAGTCTGTGCCACCCGAGTCAGTTACCCCCCAGGAGTCTACCCCTCCTAAGTCTGATTCAAAGGGAGCATCCCCCCCACCAGGAGTGGTAGTGGGTACTAAAAAGGTCGCTTCTTCCTCTCTAAAGGAGTCTTCTGTAAAGACTCCAAAGAAAAAAACAGGAGATGAGGGCATCTCTGAAGCTGACCTGCAGTACCTGGAGGAGAGAAGGAAGGTTGGGAAGCGGAAGAAGCAGGTGGTGAGGACGGAACAGGCTCCTGTGCCTGTCTCCAACCGTTATAGGTCCTCTAATTGGGATATCTCTTCATCTGGAGCTTCTTCGGAGCGAAGTTCTGATTCTGAGATGGAGTTTGAGGCGGCCTCAAGAAAGAGAGAGGCTTCTGGTGATGAGCAGCAGAGGGGAGCTAAGAAGCAATCCACCCAATAACCCAAATGGCGGTTCCCCCTCCGTTAAAAGTGGTGACAATAAATGTCGCCAGCATTAAGTCAGTAAGAGCTCGTTCTATGGCCTTCTTTTTGTTCAGCCAATTAGATGCTGAAATTTTATTTTTGCAAGAGACTAGGCTCACCTCCTTGGCAGATATTCATATGGCCAAGAGAGAGTGGAGGTATGGTCCATCTTACTGGTCTCTTGCGGCCGAGCCTTACGGCGGTGTGGCGGTGTTGTTTAAAACCGGCATGGTAACTGTCCGGCGGGTTATTGAGGTGGAGATTGGGAGATGTATGGTCCTAGACGTCCTTGTGGGAGGGCAGGACCTGCGCCTAATTAATGTTTATGGGCCGCACACAAAGTGGGACAGGAAGTGCCTTTTTACAAGGATCAAGCCATTTCTTTTTACATCCCGGCAAGTGGTCTTTGGAGGTGACTTTAATACAGTAACTAGGCCCAAGGACAGGAAGGACTTCAAGGACAGGCTGGGATATGATAGCGTTTTTTTAAATAGTATGGTTAGGGATGCTGGTCTTGTGGATGTGCACATTAAGCACCTCCCGGATGACACTGGGTTCACCTTTCATCGAGGTAATAGTCAGAGTAGAATAGATAGGTTTTTTTTTTTAAGGAGACCTCTGCTTTCTCGCCCCCAGTGGTGCAGGCAGTAGAGTTCTCTGATCACTGTATGCTATCTGTGGTCCTGAATGCTTCAGACGCCCCTCAGAGGGGTAAGGGCATCTGGAGACTGAATTTGACTCTACTCAAGGAAGAACATGTTAGACAATCCTTTGAGGAATTATTTCAGGCACAGGTGACCATCCTGGACTTTTGTAGCAGCAAGGCTGAGTGGTGGGAGCTGACCAAAAAGAGGATTGCTGGATTCTTCAGGGGCCTAGCCAATAGAAAACAGTTTAATAAATACATGACCTACCAACGTTTACGGAGGAAGCTGGATATTCTTGTCTCGAGAGGAGGAGATCCTGGGGAAATCTCAGAAGTGAAACTCCTTCTCAGGAAGTGTCAATATGACCGGCATGTCTCTTTGGTTCTGGAGAGGGACTATGGGAAGTACCACTCGCCTGACCCTTACCAGAACTGCAAACAAGGTGTAGCTGTTAAAACGGTCATTGGCCTTAAGGACAGTACAGGTTCCTTGACAAAGTCCAGGTCAGGGATTCTGGAGGTCGTGAGGTCTTTTATGCTGACCTTCTTGGGAGGAAAGAGCTTGACCGTGACAAGATGGAAAGCTTTTTGGACTCTACTCCAGGTCTAAATGATGAAGATGTCCCATTGATGAATTTGACAGAGGAGATCACAGTTGAAGAGGTGATAAGGGCAATTGAACAGCTTGCCATCAAAAAGTCACCTGGACCAGATGGCTTGACGGCTGAGTTTTACAAAGCTTTTAAGTCTATTCTGGCCCCACATTTGGTAGAGGTTTTTAACAGTTGCCTTGCTGAGGGGGTACTTCCCCCTTCCATGAGGCACTCAGCTGTGATTCTTCTTTCAAAGGGAAAAGATCCTTCGATGATTGAGAATTGGCGCCCCATCAGCCTTCTTAATGTCGATAGAAAGATACTGGCAAAGATATTTTTCTGGCGCCTATAGTCAGTAGCAGAGTCTTTGCTTTCTCGCCATCAGCACTGTTCGGTCCAGGGTAGGTGCACCTTCACAGCAGTTTTAGCTGTCCGGGAGGCCTTGGAGCGGTGCAGGGCTGCAGGCTGGGGAAAGTATTTGCTGACATTGGATCAGGCAAAAGCTTTTGATCGTGTTAACCATGAGTACCTGTGGTTGCTCCTTAGTAAGTACGGTCTGCCGGGTGGTTTTGTCGACTGGTTAAAAGTCTTGTATAAGGGGGCAGAAAGCTTTCCTCTTGTTAATGGTTGGGTTGGGCAGTCCTTTGAGGTTGGCTCCGGGGTGCGCCAGGGTTGTCCCCTGAGTCCCCTGCTCTATGTGTTTGCAATCGACCCCTTCATCAGGAGGCTAGAGAGCAGCATGTTGTGTGGGGTGCCAGTGGGGCTCCCGGGTGAGCCGCCTTTGAGGGTTGTTGCCTATGCGGATGATGTGTCGGTGATTGTCACTGGGGCGGATGAAGCAGAGGAGGTGGTCTCTCTGACATCACGGTATTCTGAAGCATCAGGCTCCAAGATCAATCAGGAAAAGAGTGAAGTTTTCTGGATGGGAAAGGAAGGTGAGGGTTTTGATCTCCCGGACACCTTTCCAGTGCCCCAGGAAAGAATTAAGATTCTAGGCATTGAATTTGGACCCGGCGATTATGGCCTCAAAAACTGGGAAGGCAGACTGGAAATTGCCAATACTAAGGTGGTCAGCTGGAAGAGATGGAAGTTATCTATGAGGGAAAGGGTTGATCTGATTAAGACTTACCTGATTCCGATCTTCTTGTATGTCAGCTTTGTCTGCATCTTGCCAGTGTCTCTCTATGCTAGGATCAGTAGTGTGTTCTTCCAGATGTTGTGGGGGAACAGACTGAACCCCATCAAGAGGAATGTCACCTATATATCCAGGAGGGAGGGTGGCTTAGGTATGGTCAACCCAGTTCTTTTCTTTTCACTGCTTTTTCTCAAGTTTAATATTGGTAATATGCTTGCAGTGGAACCTCCTGGATGGGCAGGCATATTTAGATCTTGGTTTAGGCCTTTTCTACGACTTTGGGAAGAAGGTGGCCAAGTGAAGAATCTCAGGGGTCATCGTGGTCAGCTACCAGCCTATGTCGCTCCGTGCCTGAAGTTACTACGGCAGTGGCGATTGTCGGCTGAAGATCTCAGATCGGTTCCGAGGAAAGTCCTTATGAGTCGAGTCTTGAGCGAAGTCTTTCATGACCCACTGGCCCTAAGGGATTGCCCAGGCCCAGTTTTGAGGGCAGGGTTAAGACTTATTAATTTGGACAGAGTACCTCCTAAATTCAGGGATCTGGCCTGGATGTGCTTCCATGGGAGGCTCTATGTTCGGGGCAATTTGAAATTCCGCAGTGGGATGGATCGTAGCTGTCCTCGGGAGGAGTGTGCAGGTGAGGAGGAGACTATGGACCATTTTCTGCTTCATTGCCCTTTTAACATAGAGGTGTACAAACAGGTGGGGCGGGCCCTCGGTGTCCCTTTCCTCTCCAGGCTGGGTTATGCTGAGTGGGTGTATGGAGCATTCAATACTGGTGGGGTTTTTTGTTTAGATACACTTTTTCTAGTTAGCATAGTAGTCCGTTATTTCACTTGGAACGCACGGTGTCAGGTCTGCATTCGGCGTAAAATCCTTCCTGTTCAGGTGGTGGTGTATGACATTTTGCATGAGGTGGAGAAGATTCGGGTACTTGAGAGAGACAAGCGGAGTCAGGGGGCTTGGTTGAAGGCGTGGAGGGGTTTCAAGCCTCCCTGACTGCCAGGAGTCTCTTTCCCGGGTGTGGCTGTCTGTCTCTTTTCACCCTAGATTATTTTTTGGATTAATTTTTGATAAATGGCTGCGTACATAGGTGATGGGTTGTGCCTCTTAGGCCCTCTCTGCTGCTTTATGTAAATAGTTTTGGTAACGGATTATGTATATATTGTATATATTCTGAACATGGATGTGTATTCCTTGGATTTCTGTTGAAGTTTTGTACTATGGTTTTGTTTTTTACTTTTGTATAAAATTGGTTGCTTGATTCTTTTTAATAAAAGATCAACAGTGCCCCATCATTGGTGTCAGTGGAAGGAATAGTGCTCCATCATTGGTGTCAGTGGCAGGAATTATGCCCCATTGTTGTTGTCAATGGTGGGAATAGTTCCTTGTGTCATTGGTGTCAGTGGATGGAATAATGAATGGAACAATGCTCCATCATTGATATCAGTGTGAGGAATAGTGCCCCATCAATAGTGTCAGTGGCAGTAATTATGCCCCATTGCCGATGTCAGTAGGAGGAATAGTTTCTCATATAAGTGGGAAATATAGGACCCCAAGCTCAGATAAAGGCAAGCAAAAAGCCACACCTGGCCCTGGAGCCGCAGTTTGGAGACCACTGAACTAAATAGGGCGGCACAGTGGTGTAGTGGTAGCACTCTCGCCTAGCAGTAAGAAGGGTCACTGGTTCAAATCCCAACCACGACACTACCTGCTTGGAGTTTGCATGTTCTCCCTGTCAGGCCCGGATTTACTCCCTTTGCCGCCCCAAGGCCGAGTCCTTCAATGCCGCCCCCCCACACACACACGCACACACACGCACACACGCACGCACACACACGCACACACACCACCATTCTCGTCCTTTATCGATGACTGCTACAATAGAGCAGTTAAAAACATATCTCCACACACGAAAACACTGAAAATAACTGGCTTTAATTGTACAGACTGAAAATTCTCTGTAATGCAGAAAATGCCTTTTAAAGATTATAGTAGTAAGAAACTCCCTAAAATTTTTTAGTTCTAACTTTTTTTTGGCAAACTCATCGATAATATCTTTGTAGGACAAAGTATTTAAAAGTTCTGACTCAATAGGAAGTAAAGCTAAACTGTTAGGTCTTTCTTGACCCACAGATGATCGTAAATAGTTCTTTATGCAAATACATTTCATTCATTTTTATGCACCACAGCTCAGTTGCAGTGCATAGAAACAGTATGCATTTTGCACCACACTGCTCAGCCCTTTTACATCAGTGTCCTCAGTCCCCCCTTTACATCACGACCCCCTTTTACATCAGTGTCCTTAGCCCCCCCTTATGTTACATCCCCCTGCCTCATTACAAACCCCCCATTACAGACTGACCCATCACAGACTGCCCCCCCATCACAGACCCTCACATCACAGACTGCCCCCCCCAAATCACAGACCCCTCATTACAGACTGACCCCCCATCACAGACCCCCCCATTACAGACTGACCCATCACAGACCCCCCCCATTACAGACTGACCCATCACAGACCCTCCATCACAGACTGACCCCCCCAATCACAGACTGACCCCCCCAATCACAGACTGACCCCCCCAATCACAGACTGACCCCCCCAATCACAGACTGACCCCCCAATCACAGACTAAGCCCCCATCACAGTCCTCTCTCAATATATAACTCCTTTACAGCACAGCATTCCCCCCTCCCCAAAGAACCCTACCTTATTCACACAAGACATGGAGGCTGGCCGCTCTGTACAACGGGCGGGACTTTTTACGTTAAAAGTGAGTGATTTATTGCTGTTACCGCCCCGCTGCCTAGCAACCAATCACCCACTTCTTAACTTAAAAAGTCCCGCCCTTTGTCTAGAGCGGCCGCGCTTCATGTTTTGTGTGAATATGACAGGCAGCGTGGGGAGGGGGCAGTGCAGTTATATTAGAGAAGGCACGGACCTGCCATGCTGCCAGGGCCGATCCTAGGGTCACAGATGCCTGGGTGCAGAAATATTTTTGGCGTCCCCACATGGGCGTGGTCATCTAACTCCTCCGCTTTACAAATGTTTCTATGGCAACGACTCAAACACAGAGATGCTCCCCTTAGAAGTCTTCGGATCCTGGGATCCTCCCATGATCTCTTAACAATAAATAAAATACAGGAAGAGCGTACACTAATGAGACCTGAGATGGTCAGAGACTGCAATCATAGTACAGGAGATGGTCAGAGACTGCAGACATGATACAAGAGACGGTCAGAGACTGCAATCATGGTACAGGAGATGGTCAGAGACTGCAAACATGATACAAGAGATGGTCAGAGACTGCAGACGTGATACAGGAGATGGTCAGAGACTGCAGACGTGATACAGGAGATGGTCAGAGACTGCAGACATACTACAGGAGATGGTCAGAGACTGCAGACGTGATACAGGAGATGGTCAGAGACTGCAGACATACTACAGGAGATGGTCAGAGACTGCAGACGTGATACAGGAGATGGTCAGAGACTGCAGACATACTACAGGAGATGGTCAGAGACTGCAGACATGATACAGGAGATGGTCAGAGACTGCAGACGTGATACAGGAGATGGTCAGAGACTGCAAACATGATACAAGAGATGGTCAGAGACTGCAGACATAGTACAGGAGATGGTCAGAGACTGCAGACATAGTACAGGAGATGGTCAGAGACTGCAAACATGATACAAGAGATGGTCAGAGACTGCAGACATGATACAAGAGATGGTCAGAGACTGCAGACATGATACAAGAGATGGTCAGAGACTGCAGACATGATACAAGAGATGGTCAGAGACTGCAGTTCTTATGGACGTTAGTAGATAATGGCCAATCGGCCCTCTCACCTGACCCAGCGATACAGCAACGGTTCCTCTGATCAGGAGGCAGCTTACTCTGAATTGCCCGTGGCGACTCCGCTGGGTAGTACCCAGATCTGTATTCCTGCAATGACTCCATTCCTTTCTCCGCCAGGCATGGCGCCAGGCTGTGTGGCTTTCCCTCCGGGGGCGCAGGGAAGCGGGGTTCTCTCTCTAATGGTTTTCCCTCAGCACTGCCCTCTCCCTCTGGAGCCCTGGGTGTACTTTCCTGGGTGTAGACCCCCCCCAGGACAAACCACCCCTCCCTTCATTAGTACAGACCCCCCCAGGACAAACCCCCCGCTCCATTAGTACAAACCCCCCCAGGACAAACCCCCCTCCATTAGTACAAATCCCCCCAGGATAACCCCCCCTCCATTAGTACAGACCCCCCAGGACAAAGCCCCCTCCATTAGTACAAATCCCCCCAGGATAACCCCCCCTCCATTAGTACAAATCCCCCCAGGATAACCCCCCCTACATTAGTGCAGACCCCCCAGGACAAACCCCCCTCTATTAGTACAGACCCCCGGGACAACATCCCCTTCATTAGTACAAATCCCCCCAGGATAACCCCCCTCCATTAGTACAAATCCCCCCAGGACAAACCCCCCTCCATTAGTACAAATCCCCCCAGGACAAACCCCCCTCCATTAGTACAAATCCCCCCAGGATAACCCCCCCTCCATTAGTACAGACCCCCAGGACAAACCCCCCTCCATTAGTACAAATCCCCCCAGGATGACCCCCCCTCCATTAGTACAAATCCCCCAAGGATAACCCCCCTCCATTAGTACAAATCCCCCCAGGATAACCCCCCCTCTATTAGTACAGACCCCCCAGGACAAACCCCCCTTCATTAGTACAGACCCCCGGGACAACCCCCCCTTCATTAGAACAGACCCCCAGGACAACCCCCCCTCTATTAGTAGAGACCCCCAGGACAACCCCCCCTTCATTAGTACAGACCCCCAGGACAACCCCCCCTCTATTAGTAGAGAACCCCCAGGACAACCCCCCCATCATTAGTACAGACCCCCGGGACAACCCCCCCTCTATTAGTAGAGACCCCCAGGACAACCCCCCTCTATTAGTAGAGACCCCCAGGACAACCCCCCTCTATTAGTAGAGACCCCCGGGACAATACCCCCATCATTAGTATAGACCCCCAGGACAACCCCCCCTCTATTAGTAGAGACCCCCGGGACAACCCCCCCTCATTAGAACAGACCCCCAGGACAACCCCCCTCTATTAGTAGAGACCCCCAGGACAACCCCCCCATCATTAGTACAGACCCCCGGGACAACCCCCCCCTCTATTAGTAGAGACCCCCAGGACAACCCCCCCTCTATTAGTAGAGACCCCCAGGACAACCCCCCCATCATTAGTACAGACCCCCGGGACAACCCCCCTCTATTAGTAGAGACCCCCAGGACAACCCCCCCATCATTAGTACAGACCCCTGGGACAACCCCCCCTCTATTAGTAGAGACCCCCACTCCATTAGTGTACATAAAAACACCCGGGCGACAGCTGGAGAGGAGAGGACAGTGTGCAGCCGCGCCGCCCGGGTGGAGAACAGATGGAGACAGGAGAAAGAGTCAGGCATGGACGGACCGCCCCACCTCACCGCACAGCACAGAGAACAGCTGCTCCGATTTTCGGCGGCTGCTCTCCTTCTCTGACAGGAGGAGGGAGGGGGGAGGGGGGACGGGCTTGAGCCTTGAAAAAACAGCAGCGGCGGCGGTGACCTGCGCCTCAGTCTCGACACAGAGAGGAGGAGGAGGCAGAGGAGCACTCTGGCGCTTCAGCGCCCCCACCTCTCTGGCGCCTGGGTGCACTGCATGCAGCATGCTACTATGTTAGTGTGAGGGGCGGCTGAGAAGTCGCCGTA
Source organism: Lithobates clamitans (assembly GCA_037952925.1). NCBI lineage: Eukaryota > Metazoa > Chordata > Amphibia > Anura > Ranidae > Lithobates > Lithobates clamitans. Next base: position 694,810 of record JBBGZY010002328.1, read on the forward strand.
GTAGCTGGGGCCGCCCCTGCACCACTGCCGCCCCGAGGCCTGGCCTCGGTGGCCTTGTGGGAAATCCGGCCCTGCTCCCTGTGCCTGTGTGGGTTTCCTCCGGGTACTCCGGTTTCCTCCCACACTCCAAAGACATGCTGGTAGGTTAATTGGATCCTGTCTAAATTGTCCCTATGTGAGTTAGGGACCTTAGATTGTAAGCTCCTTGAGGGTAGGGACTGATGTGATTGTACAATGTATATGTAAAGCGCTGCATAAATTGACGGCGCTATATAAGTACCTGAAATAAATAAATAATAAAATAAAAAAAATAAGTAATATTTTGACATGTAATATATATTTTATGGTTCAAATTCTGCATCATAGGATTGGAAGCCTTAGTAGATTTCTTAGATAATATCTGTAATAAACAGCTCACATATTTAGCAACAAAGTATCCCTTTGAAAACATTCCCTCTGTACCCAGTAAGCTGAATGTCACTCACCCACACTGCTTCAGCAGATACAATGTCACCAATGGCTGCACATAATAAAGTGACCCATCCAACCCTTTTACTAAAATCACAATAATGGGCTGATATGAAATCAACTTTGGTTCATTACCTCTTGCTATCCAGAGCAGTGTTTAATTTTTCACATACGTGTTAAAATCAGCATTTTTTGCTAGAAAATATAAAGTAAAGTATAAATGGTTGTAAATGCTTCCATATACCGTGTGTCCGGAAAGTGTTCACAGTGCTTCACTTTTTCCACATTTTGTTATGTTACAGCCTTATTCCAAAATAGATTAAATTCATTATTTTCCTCAAAATTCTACAAACAATACCCCATAATGACAAAGTGAAAGAAGTTTGTTTGAAATCTTTGCAAATTTATAAAAAAGAAATCCCATGTACATAAGTATCACAGGCTCCTCCCATGTACGTAAGTATCAGAGGCTCCTCCCATGTACATAAGCATCACAGGCTCCTCCCATGTACATAAGCATCACAGGCTCCTCCCATGTACATAAGCATCACAGGCTCCTCCCATGTACATAAGTATCACAGGCTCCTCCCATGTACATAAGTATCACAGGCTCCTCCCATGTACATAAGTATCACAGTCTCCTCCCATGTACATAAGTATCACAGCCTTTGTTCAATACTTTGGTGAAGCTCCTTTGGCACCAATTACAGCCTCAAGTCTTTTTGAGTATGATGTTACAAGCTTGGCACACCTATTTTTGGGCAGTTTTTTCCTATTCTTCTTTGCAGGACCTCTCAAGCTCCATCAGGTTAGATGTGGAGCATCGGAGCACAGCCATTTTCAGATCTCTCCAGAGATGTTCAATCGGGTTTAAGTCTGGCTGGGCCACCCAAGGACATTCACAGAGTTGTCCAGTAGGCACTCCTTTGTTATCTTGGCTGTGTGCTTAGGGTTGTTGTCCTGTTGGAAAAACCTTCACCCCAGTCTGAGGTCCAGAGCGCTCTGGAGCAGGTTTTCATCAAGGATGTCTCTGTACATTACTGCATTCATCTTTCCCTCAATCATGACTAGTCTCCCAGTATCTGCCACTAAAAACATACCAACATGGTGCTGCCACCGCCATGCTTCACTGTAGGGATGGTATTGGCCAGGTGATAAGCAGTGCCTGGTGTCCTCCAGGCGCTTGCCATTTAGAACAAAAGAGTTCAATCCTTGTTTCATCAGACCAGAGAATTTGTTTCTCATGGTCTGAGAGTCCTTCAGGGGCTTTGTTAGCAAGGGGTTATACCAGGGCCTTGTTGAGATATTCTTTCAATAGAGCCAAGGCTAGGTCTAGGGCCTCCTTACTTTATGGACCTCCTCCCAAACAGTGTGAACCAACTGTAGGTCTTGTTACAAGATTTTTCACAAATAAATCGCAATTACGATCATTGATCGCCAAGAATTGGCATTTTCTTTCAGAAGATTATACCATCTCCAAGTATGTCAAACAGACACCAGAACTGATCTTTAGGTGTGCCACTACTCTTAAAGACCAACTAACATCTAGTCACTATACCCCCCACAGGAATATCAGCTCATTGCCACATGGTACCTTTCGATGTGGCAGTTGCTCTCGTTGTCCCTGGGTATGGGAAGGCAAGGGTATCCGTTTGCCCAATGGTCAATGGCACAGATCCAAAATTTTTTTCCAATTGTTCCACGCAGGGGTCATTTATTTAATGAATTGCCAGTGTGGAGCATTCTACATTGGGAAAACCAAATGTTAGTTTGGTCAGAGGATTGGAGACCACACTTATTATTCTGGTGGGGGAAAAATCACCATGCCCGTTACACAGCATGTTGGTCTCCATCATAAATACCACACAGAAATGGTCTCCTTTTTTGTTTTGGCGGTTATGCCTCCAGACCTTAGAGGAGGAAACTGGGACAAACGCATACTACAATGTGGGACTTTATGGATCGAATGTCTCAATGCTGTGACCCCTCTGGGTTTGAATTAGGTCAGCTCATACAGACCCTTTCTTTAATAAAAGGTCTGTAAAAAGTTCAATATTAGTCTCAGCGTGACAGTCTTTTATTGGTGGATCAAACTGATCCCTTTTCTTTTTCCTCATTTTCTTTCTCTTTCCTTCTTTCCTCTCTTCCTTTTTTCTTACAGTGTATGACAGTTTCTTGTGAAATGTTTATTGAGCCTTATCTGTGAGAGATCTACTTTAATCCCATTGTTACGGTGGGTTAATAGTTTTGCCCTTGCCCCTCCCCCCCCTTTTCCAAGATTACCTTATAGCCAATTCTGTCCTGGTGGTCCATGCTCTACAGCATTATCTAGTCTTTTACCAGCCTGCAAAGTTTATGGTCTTTTTCCCCACCCCCCTCTGTCTGTGGAGGCTCCCACACCTGCCGGGGCGGATGCATCTTCATGGACCTCTGTGCAGTCTTTTATAAACAAGTTTTTTATGTTTTAACATGTAAAGTGAATAAAATTCAACATATTTATTTATCAGTTGTTTACCAAGTGTCTGTACGGTACCATTAAAGTCCAATGTGGCCTCAATACAAAATACTTCTCTCAAAATTGATAGGACGAAGGTACCTTTTCTGTTGTACTATATATTTTTGGGCACTCCATTTAACTATTTAGAGAAGAACTGGGTGAAAGTTTTGTGATCAGATGAGACTAAAATCAAACTCAATTTGCCGTGTTTGGAGGAGGAGGAATGCTGTCTATGACCCCAGGAACACCATCCCCACTTTCAAACATGGAGGTGGAAACATTATGCTTTGGGGGGGTTTTTCTGCTAAGGGGACAGGACAACATCTCTGCATCAAAGGGATGATGGATGGGGCCATGTACCGTCAAATCTTGGGTGAGAACCTCCTTCCCTCAGCCATTGCATTGAAAATGGGTCATGGATGGGTATTCCAGCATGACAATGATCCAAAACACACGGCCAAGGCAATAAAGGAGTGGCTCAAGGAGAAGCACATTAAAGTCCTGGAGTGGCCTAGTCAGTCTCAACACCTTAATCCCATAGAAAAGTTGTGGGGGGAGCTGAAAGTTCATGTTAACAAATGTCAGCCTCAAAACCTTAATGACCAGGAAAGGAGTGGGACGAAATCCTTCCTGAGATGTGTACCAACCTGGTGGCCAACTACAAGAAATGTCTTACCTCTGTGATTGCCAACAAGGGATTTTCCACCAAGTACTAAGTCATGTTTTGTGCCACTTGGCTCCAGTAACTTACCTGACAGGGCCATGCCAAAGTGGGCACCTGGGGCACTTGCCCCGCATCTCCTACGGGTGCCAGGGGTCCCAGACACTGAAATTGCCCCCTCTCTGGCAGGAGGTATCTCTTCGATTTAGGGTAGAGTTCTGGTAAGGGAATTTGTGCTGGGGTGTGCTTTGGCAGAGAAGAGGACTTGTGCTAGAAGGCATTGTGGGGGATTTCAAATCTGACCCCCCCACCCCTGCACAAGTTCTCTCCCCTCCCAAATCACCCCCTGCACACATCCTCTTACCCTCCATCAATCCTCCAGGTGGATATGCTCATTACCTGCAACCCCACCCTCGTTAATCTGTCCTACCTGTATATGATCATCAGCATGGCTGTTGCAATGTAATGTCCCTCTTCCATGGCTCCTCCTGGTAGTGTACAGTACAGGAGAACATTGGAGCCGAGGAGGAGAAGTGGGCTTTAGTGAGGTCTGTGAGCAGTCAGGAGTGAGACATGTCAGCTGCCAAGGAGGGGGCGATTGCCATTGTGTGACCCCAGGCACCCCACAAGAGATGGGGGCAGGTGAACCGGAAGTCCACGCTAGTGCACAGTTACCAGAGCTCAGTGCCGAAAGTTGTTCTGTCACTGGCACCAGCGCTGGGGGAATGCCACAGCTCGGTCGCAAGTGCGACCTTTGCAACCCTGGTAGTTCCGCCACTGCTTCGTACCCTACATTTGCTTCACTGACCCTGTTCTTTCATATGCCAGAAACCATAATGCACCCCTTTTTAATGACTTCAGACTAGGCTTAAAACAGTTGATGCAACTTTACTGAATATTTTGTGGCAACATCCAACAAATACACTTCCAGTGCAAAATTTCCTTATCTAACTGAACTAGGCTGCCCAAGCATACCTTAACAAGGTGATAGTCCATGACTGGCATCTCCCAAGGCTTGTAATTTCTCTGTTTTTCTGGTGTCTTCCAATTGACTACTGGGCGCAGCAGTCCCTCTCAATGTCCCATGGTGGTTACAGCATCTCCGAGAGTGGGCAGGCTCCGGCCTCCCCCCCATTGATATCACAGGGTGGACAGGCAGGGCCCAAAGAGCCCAGGAACTGAGGTTCTAGCAGCTAACCCCTTCCTCAGCCTGGGCCAGCCAACTACCCAACTAATGCGCTTGTAGGCAACCTGCTTACAACACTATAGCATTTCTGTGAACATTTCTCTTCTCTTCCCAGGTCTCCTGTGTATGCTGATCATACCGGTATCATCAGGAACAGTGTATGTACAGAGTGGATCATACATCACTGACTGTAATATGAAGTGTCCTTGCTATATAGGTAAAATGGAGCTGTACAGACAGTGCAGAGAGAAGACGACGATGATAGAGTATTTCCCGCATTACAACTACACTAATTATCATGACCCCAGACTCCGACTGGACACAGGCAGTGGCTGCTGGAAGCTGACACAAGCCAGGAAGGATGACTCCTGTGTGTATGAAACCTGGTATTACAGTTACAGTGATAAGGATTATTTAATGTCCTCTACAGAGATCCGTGTACTGGGTAAGAGTCCATATACTGCATCACACATCTATGTCTAACCACTTAAAGAGGAAGTAAACCCTGATGGGTTTTACTTCCTCTTTTGCTCCCCGCAAGGCCTGCAAATTAAATGGCATATGTTTAGGAGAAATTTCCACTACCTATAGGTAAACCTTAATCTAAGCTTAACTAGGTAAATGTCACACAAAATGGTTTACAACCACTTTAAAAAGGGGCGATAGACAGAGGCTCGATAAAGAGCAGTGTGCATGGAGGAATGTACAGTAAAGGCTGTACAAAGTGGAGCGTGTAATGTAAAGCATAGTACATAAGGTGGAGCAGTGTGAAGTATATACAGCTGTGCTCAAAAGAAAGTTTGCATTCCCTTGGAGAATTGGTAAAATACAGTATGTGCCATTTTTAAGAAAACATGAGTGAGCGGGCAAAACCCTTTTCTTATGGGATTCATATTCTGTAACTGTAGGTAATAACAGAATGGCACAATCGAAAAACAAAACATGGCAACAAGTAAACCAATGAAATGCCCCCCCCCACCCCACCATTCAGAAGTCTGCATTTCCTTAGTCCTTAATACTGTGTATTGCCTTCTCTTAGCATCAATGACAGCAGTCTGTTTTTTGTAATAGTTGCTTGTGACGGAACTGTCCCAATACCCAGCTTTAGTGCTTCCGTAAGTATACCGCTTCCTCCAGTCTGGGCATAGATACCTGATATTATAGCCACAGCATACAAGACTAGCCAACAAATAGCTTGTATGAAAACCGGAACACTTTATTGAAACTCACACAGAATATATACAGTACACAATCACATTATCGAATGCGAAGGCAACAGTATACAGAAATATAATTAACATGAGCTAATTAACTAGTCACTTAAACCAGCCTAGGTCACTCAATGCCCACCCAGACAATATTGTGATTAATCAGACAATAGGTGATCCAAGTAACAAATAACCATGGGAGAGACATGCTTAGCACAAAACACATAACACCCTAATAAACAGACAGTAGTAGAAGACCCCCAGCAACAGACTGTCCGGCTCCTACATTGGAGTACATGAAACAGAGATCAATGTGACCAGCTCTTTCAATTAACATGTATAGTTCAGAATCAAACAAACCAGGAATAGTCTTCATATATTTCTTGAAAGATATTGTTGATAAGTATTGCTGTCCCAAGTGAGGAAGCCTCTCCAACTTTCAACACAAACCACACATAAAACCCAGGATAACAGTGATAAAACGAAATGCTGAGTATGGTGTGATTGTACGGTGAGTCTGGTTAGGACAGACATGACTGGGCTTCTCTTTTTTTTTTTTACAATTTTTACATTTACATATTTGTTTAGGACCCCCATTAGGGGGCTTTGGTGAAATATCAGGTGTCTAAACAGACCTGTACAGAGCATCCCGTTCATTTATGAAACACAGTTTACTATGCCCTAGCTATGAATGGAAAAAAAAAGTCATTTTCTTCACTTAAAGAGAAGCTCCACTGGTTGTTAAGTTTATTAAAAGTCAGCAGCTACAAAATGTATAGCTGCTGACTTTTAACAAACAGACACTCTACTGTCCCACGGTCCAGCGATATGGGCACTGATGCCTCGCTCCTCTCCCCCTCCTCTCTGTGGCGCCGGCATTGTAAGGGTGGGTGCCTGGCTATGACAACTTGGGTCTTCACAGTCGGGCATGCACTGCGCAAGTCGCGCTGCGCTCTGTCAGTGGCCAGGCAACTTTCTGGGACCTGTGACGTGTCCCAGAAGATTGCAGGGAGGGAGGGGTCGCCTAGGGGGAGAGGAGGAGTCACCTAGGCGGCCAGAAGATGGAAGGAGGAAGTGGGACAGGAAGTCCCTCTCAAAACCAGGTACCCACTCCCCCCAAAAAAATGACATGCCAATTGTGGCATGTCAGGGGGCGAGGAGTGCTTAAAGCGGAAGTTCCACTTTTGGGTTGAACTCCGCTTTAAGTTCTGTTGATTGAATATCACATATTTGTATGTACTGTATATTAATATTAGGTTAATGTATGGAATAGTGATATTTTTTAGTTTATGATTCACTAGTCCATCTTACAATATATGGAACGTCCCATAAAGGTTAAACACACACCAATGATGTCAGGTCTTTCTTCCAACTTTATTGAACCAAACATAGCACACTGCATCCCCACCTAGGGCCTCTCAACTCTAACATGTTTCACCCTTGTGGGGGCTTCATATGATTAAGCCAGCACAAGGGTGAAATGTGTTAGAGTGGGGCAGTTCTAGGCTTGACTGCAGTGTGCTTTGTTCTGGTCAATAAAATTGGAAGTGATAATTGCATTGTGTTTGTTATCTATGGGACCTTCTTCAATATTTCTACATACTGTATATGTGTATGTCTTTTGTGCTGGGAACATGCTCATTCTCGCTCTCCCAGCACTGTGACTGTGCACATGTCGCAGCTGCACCAAGAATTATATACCCCATCATGCTTGGAATGTGTAGCTTCTGCCACTTAGTCAAGAGGGCAGCACTGCAAATGCCATGCAACCTTGTGCAGTACAGTAACCAAAGGGTTATAGCAGGCAGTGAGGCGGCGATTGTATCGCCTCCTCATCACCTGCTTTAACCCCTTGGATCCCATATTTGAACGTTGCAACTGCGTGCATTGTACATAGTTGCAGGGTGTTTGCAATGTGGCCCCATTCACTTCAATGGGTCGCTATCACCCACCAAAAGAATGCCGCAGCATGTGTACTTTCTCAGTTGCTGCCTTTGCAGCTAAAGGGGGAAAGGGTGCTTTGTGTGGGTGTGGCTTTAGTGTGGGCGGGGACACAGGAGGACCCATGATCGCAAATTGCCCAGGGGCCCAGTGAGTTGTCAGTCCACCCCTGGCCTTTACCATGTGATCAGCTGATCATATGTAAACAGACTTGTTGGTTATCAGAAGTCCTTTCCTCCCACACCGTGTCTGGAGAGGAGAGCCGTTAACCAGCAAGACTGTCAGTACATTGTTTACAGTGATTATCAGTGCAGCCAGTTCCATCTTTAATATTGATTGGACCCTAGGCAAACATTTTCACTGGCAATTTCGCTGTTCACCTGCTCTGAGACATACAATAAATAGCAGCTAGACTCAAAATCAGTTTAATGAATCAGATCAGGCAGCGGTTGCCAGAGGTTAAAGTGTATCATTACCACTCACTGACTGGCTGCTAGAGGTGACAGCACACATTATGGCTCACTGATTATTTGATAGAGGTTACAGCACCTGACTTCTGCTTGTTGATTGGTTGCTAGAGATTACTATTCATCAATACTGCTCACTGATTGGTTGCTAGAGGTTACTGGACATCCTTACCATTCACTAATTGGTTGCTAGAGGTTACTGCACATTATTACTGCTCACTGATTGGTTGCTAGAGGTTACTGCATATCCTTACCGCTCAATGATTGGTTGCAAGAGGTTAGTGCACATCATTACTGCTCACTGATTGGTTGCTAAAAGTTAGAGCACATCATCTCCTCACTGCCTGCACACCATGGACTGGGGAGGTGAGGGGACCCATCAAGACAGAAAACTCCTGGGGATTCTGGAACTTCTGGGATCAGTGGCAATGCTGGGGGGTGATCAGTGGCAATGCTGGGGGGTTGATGGGATCAGTGGCAGTGGTGGGGGATGGGATTAGCTAGGAGGCAGTACACTGTGGCAAATTCTGAATCATGTAGAGCAAAACTGGAAATCTTTGGCAAGTATATAGGGGGATTCTACAATGACCACCAATGTAATCGGGAATGCACACTGACCACCATGTAATGGTGGATTTTACGCCACTGACAAATACATAATGAGGGATTTCTACACTGACACCAATGTAATAGGAGCATTTACACCAACCACCAGTGTAAGGGGGAATTTATACTGAAGACCAATGTGGAGATTTGTACTGACCACCAATGTAAGGTGACACTTCTACATTGACCACCAATGTTAGGGGGGATTTACATTGACCACCAATGTAAGGGCATATTTTTTTAGGGTGGGGAGGCAAACAGTGCACCCTCCGGCTCTCCTCCACGGTCATCAAGAGCAGCTTCCTTCCCCTACTCGGTGACATCTGTCTCCTCCCTTCTCCTCAGCAGCCAAACAGAACGCTTCTCCTTTTGGCCAATCGGGAAATGTGTCTCAGACCCACTGTTCCTGATTGGCGGAGAGACGATTCAGTGAGAATAGTGAATATTAATTTGTTATTCTAACACTCCTGGGTGGGCTCCGCGCAATGCTCTGTGCCCAGAGTTCACCCTTTTTGAAGCCTGTTAGAGCCTCCGGCTCTAATTGGTGCTTCAAAAAAACACTCCCGCCACTGTAATTCATGCGCCCGGCGTCCTGAAAGTGGCCGGACGCATGGATAGGGGGTGGCGATGGCATCACAGCTGTCACTAGGGACCCGCGATCACACTCACGGTGCGTGCGGGTCCACAATGCCGCATCTCAAAGGCGACATACAGGTATGTTAATATGCCTGTACGTGCCAAAAATGGACATTATGGCGGACACATCAGACACTTTTGGCGATATTGTGGGACCATTTACATAGCGATCAGTGCTATAAAAATGCACTGATTACTGTGTAAATGTGACTGGCAGTGAAGGGGTTAACCAGGAGGGGCGCTGCAGGGGTTAAGTGTGTCCTAGGGATGTGTTCTAACTGTAGGGGGGAGGGGTTATGTGTGACATGACACTGATCACCGCTCCCGATCACAGGGAGCTGTGATCAGTGTCCTGTCACTAGGAAGAATGGGGAAATGCTTGTTTACATCAGCACATTCCCATTCTTCCTCTCCGTGAGACGAACGGGCGGCGGGCGCGTGCCCACAATGCCACGTCTTAAAGGCGACGTACAGGTACATTAATATACGTGTACGCCGGTACGCTATTCTGCCGACGTATATTGGCGTGAGCTGGTCGGCAAGTGGTTAAGATAAAAGTGGTCTCCGCGGCGGATTCGCTGCCGGATCACTTTTATGGGCAGCGGGAGAGGTGCCCACCCCCCTCCCGCCGCTCTCATCCTTTCCCATGGATGCCTGGCTGCCGACTGAGGGAAAGATGGCCCCCACTCGGCTCCATGGCATGGGAGGGCGGAAGCCACGTCAAATGTCACTTTCGCCTATACAGTAGCTCTTAAAGGAGAAATTTTTTTTTTCTTTTTTTTTTTTAAATGACATTTTTTTTATTGCATTTTAGTGTAAATATGAGATCTGGGGTTTTTTTGCCCCCAGATCTCATATTTAAGAGATCCTGTCATGCTTTTTTCTATTACAAAGGATGTTTAAATTCCTTGTAATAGGAATAAAAGTGACCCATTTTTTTTTTTTAAAGACAGTGTTAAAATAAAAAATTGAAAGTAAAATAAATAATAAATTTAAAAATTTGTAAAGCGCCCCGTCCCGACGAGCTTGAGCACAGAAGCGAACGCATAAGTGAGTTGTGCCCGCATATGAAAATGGTGTTCAAACCACAAATGTGAGGTATCACCACGATCGTTAGAGCGAGAGCAATACTTCTAGCCTTAGAAATCCTCTGTAACTCAAAACTGGTAACCTGTAGAATTTTTTAAACGTCGCCTATGGAGATTTTTAAGGGTAAAAGTTTGTCGCCATTCCACGAGCGGGTGCAATTTTGAAGCGTGACATGTTGGGTATCAATTTACTCGGCGTAACTTTATCTTTCACAATATAAATAAATTGGGCTAACTTTACTGTTGTCTTATTTTTTTATTTTAATACAAAAAAGTGTATTTTTTCCAAAAAAAGTGCGCTAGTAAGTCCGCTGCGCAAATACGGTGTGACAGAAAGTATTGCATCATCCGCCATTTTATTCTCTAGGGTGTTAGAAAAAAATATATATAATGTTTGGGGTTCTAGCAAAAAAAAGATTATAACTTGTAAATAACAAGTGTCAAAAAGAGGCTTGGTCCTTAAGTGGTTAATTGAAGAATGTCCCCGTCGTAGCTCCAAGGTGTTTTCTTCCTCCAGTCTTCTCATCCCCCCCCCGCTGTCTTTTCCCTCCAGTGATGTCTTGTCTCTTTGCCAATTTCTTTTTCTTTTTTTCTTCTTCTTCCACAACCACCGCCAAAGGTTGCCAGGAAGAGGCCCCTTGTCCCCATTAACATGGGGACAAGGTGCTTTGGGGGTGGGGGGCACAGAGCCCCTCCTGCCCCAAAGCACCCACCCCCCATGCATGAGGCCTGGTATGGTCTAGGAAGGGGAGCGTTCGAATGCCCCCCCTTTCTGACCTCCTGGCTACATACTTGGATAAGGGTCTAGTATGGATTTTGGGGGATCCCATGTCATTTTTAATTTTTTTTTGCCTTGGGGTTTCCCCTCAAAATCCATACCAGACCGAAGGGCCTGGTATGGATCGGTGGGGGACCCCACAACTTTTTTTTTGTGAATTTTGGCATGGGATCCTGAGAGCACAAGTTGCATGCCACATATCACATCTGTTAAGATGATTATCCTGACTTCCATTCAAATCAATGGGCTCTAATCATGCCAAAGTAGTGCAGGAAGCATTTCTATAGGGAACCATTGCTTTTAACATGTCATGCGACTTGTGCTCTGGAAGTCGGAGCGTATGTCAGATCAGTGTGAACCAGCCCTCAGTGTCATGTTGTCTCTTCTCTGCTCTCCTGATGGAGAATTATACAGATGAGACGTCACATGTCCACCGACCATACAAACTGATACATTGTATATTTATCTTATGTGTGTATGTTAACCTTATAAATTGTCTCTACGTTGCATTTACTTACAGCTTCTGATTTGTCTGGAAGAAGGGTTATTTTCTTTGGTTCCCTCATTGGTGGTGTACTAATGTTGTTAGTGGTCGCCTGCATTAAATCATGCATGTGGTGAGTAACATTCCTTCTCTCTATAGTACATTATTGCACTGATATGGACAGTAGTAATTCCGTGAATACAGAAACAGATTTATCAGTATTGCCACCCTCTGGCTGTGAGCGGGCATTGAATGTACTAAAGGGTATCTTATATTTTATGTAATGTTTTCTTTTTTGAAAGTTCTCTTTATTGAATTTTTTGTGTTGTTGAGGTACAAAACAGGACCTTTGGGGCATACCCCGGCCAACCGGTGCACATAGCCATGTGCGTAACAAAGTACAACAGTTTACCTTAGGCCTCATGCCCACGGATGTTTTTACAGCCACTTTTTTGAGCGTTTTTTGCAGCTTAAAAACGCCTCTCCGTGTTAGCCTATGGCCTTATGCCCACCATGACGTTTTTGAGCTGTAAGTGGCATAGGCGTTTTTAAGCTCCAAAAATAAACCCAGGACCAGCACGTTCTAAGACTCCAGCGCTAGAGCTGTAAAAACGCTGGTAAAAGGTGTTAAACGCGGTTTACGGGGCTTAACGCTGTATACAATGCATTATGCACCATCCCGCATTTCTCTGTCTCTATTCAAAATCAATGGTTCCCTATGGGAGCCCATTGATTTGAATAGAAGTCGCACCAGAAGACGGATCAAGATGATCCGACTTGCGGTGCGACTTGTGTGCTGAGAATCTTGAAGGGGAACCCCGACAATATTTTGCGTATTTATTTTTGACACTTTTCTATTTAGGTGAATGGGTAGGGGTACGATGTACCCCTACTCATTCACCTAAGGTGGAGGGCCGTGATCTGGGGGGCCCCTTGTTAAAGGGGGCTTCCAGATCACAATAAGTCCCTGCCTGCAGACCCTGACAACCACTAGGCAACGGTTGTCGGGAAAAGGCCCTTGTCCTCATCAACATGGGGTGGGGGGTGCAATGGCCCCCTCTGCCCTAAAGCACCCACCCCCCATGTTGAAGGCATGTGGCCTGGTATGGTCCAGGAGGGGGGTGCTCGCTCATCCCCCCCTTTCCTGACCTGCCAGGCTGCATGCTCGGATAAGGGTCTGGTATGGACCTTTGGGGGAACCTCAAGCAAAATCTTGTCGGGGTTCCCCTTCAAGATTCTCAGCACACAAGTTGCACCGCAAGTCGGATCTTCTTGATCCGACTTCTGGTGCGACTTCAATTCAAATCAATGGGCTCCCATAGGGAACCATTGATTTTGAATAGAGACAGAGAAACGGGGCTGAAAGCTAGCGTGGCTAAACGGGTAATGACGCCAAGTCAAAATGCGAGAAAAATTGCATTTTTAACGCCGCTTTTTTCCTGGCATTGGTACTAGCTTTGCAGCTCGTTTTTTTAAAATGTCCGTGGGTATGTAGCCTAAAAACGACATATTCCTAACTAAACACAACACAGTCATCGCTCAAATTACACATGTTATGATTATGATAGGAGATATTGTTTCCTAGAGGACCACATCTTTCTTTTAGTTATCGGCCTTTAATGCTATCGGGATATTTAAGAATAAATGTGGTTGTTTTAAATTCTAATCTTACACCTCCAGTTGTCTGGATCTCAGCTCTTAGCAGAGCCGGGTATATGCAGAGGAAATCTATCTGGGTTATTTCCCTGAGGGCTGATCATCTGTTGTGGACTCTGAGTCTGTCCACAGATGCCAGACTTTTTCATATTTTTTGGGGCATCCTCGGGACAGATATGTTGCTTTATAGAGGGGTATTATTGTGTTTACTAGATGCTTCCATGATGACAGGGTGGGGGGATTAGCTGACTTCCATTTCAGTACTATGGCTTTTCTCACATAAAAAAGACAGATACTTATTAGGGTGCGCGTTGCTTTAGCTAGTGATAGTTGTTCCACTAGGCCAAGGAGGCAGACACTAATTGTCTGAGGGATAGGAATGGTGGTTAAACCATGAACAAATTGAGTTACCTCCCGCCAATAGTCCCGGATCTGTGGGCATTCCCAGAATATATGTGTGAAACCTGCAGGAGTACCAGAGCATCTCCAGCATCTGGCCAATGAAGCTGGGTATATGCGGTGGAGGCGTTGGGGTGTGTAGTAGATCCTGTGTAGGATTTTGAATTGGATCAGTTTGTCCCTAGTTGCAACCAGTGGCTAAATTGGGTAGTCCCACAGGTCTTCTCAGTCTTCGCTGTACAGTTGCCTGCCACAAATCATGCAGACCATCCAGTCCAACCTGGATGGATGGTAGAAGTGCTCGGTACATTTGGGAAAGTGGTTTTGAGAGATCAGCATCCTCTAAAAGGGTCTCCAGGTCGTCATGTTCCAGCCAAAGCTGGACTGATTTAAATTGTGAATCAAAGGCATGGCGGAGCTGCAGGAACTTGAAAAAGAAAGAGTTTGGAAGTTTGAATTTGTTTTGCATAAAATGTAAATATCCCAGAATATCCCAGAATCATCGCATATATCCCTTAGATACTTGATACCCCTGCTGGCCCATAAGCCCGGGTCCTTCAGAGAGTGAAATTCCCGTAATCTTGGCTTGCACCAAAGCGGTGTGTTAGGGGGCCATATGGCTTTTACTAAATTAGGTTTAATCACTACTGTGTGCCATGCCTTAATAACCACTTTCATAGCAAGTGTTAAAAGTACTGGAGAACCCCACCCCTATAGAGGGTGTTGCGAAGGGCTTCAAAGGATCCTAAATGTGCTGCCTCCAGGACGACTGATGCATTAGTGTCGTCCGAGGCCAGCCAGTTGTGTGCATGGGTGAGCATTGCATAATGAAAGGTAGGAAAGTCCGGGCAAGCAAGTCCCCCCTGTGTCCAGGGCCTACGCAAGATTTTCCTACTGAATCTAGCCGGATGTGGTTGCCAGAAGAAGGAGGCCACTACAGAGTCCAACTGCCGGAAAAAAAGTTTTAGGTATCCAAACCAGGGAGTGTCGTAAAATATACAGCAAGACCAGGAGTATTTTCATTTTTATTAAATTAATTTTCCCTATAAGAGATAGTGGGAAGTTCGACCAGGCTTTCAACTTCAGTTTGCACCACTGCAGCACTGGGGATAAATTAAGTTTGCTAAAGTCCTGGGTATTGGAAGAAATATTGATCCCTAGGTATCTAATGGTGCTTGCCCATTGTAGAGGTGAAGCAGGATCACAGCCTCTGTGCCCGGGGATCTATGGGTAGAATAGGCAATTTATTCCAGTGTGTTTGGAGGCCAGAGAGAGTCGCAAAGTGGTCCAGAAGCACCTCCGAGAGCGAGGGACCAAGGTCCCGCAAGAAGAGGATTAGGTTGTCAGCATACAATGCTAGTTTCTCGATTACTGAGCCGATCTGGATTCCAGACACCCCACTGGTTTTCTGCAAGGCCTCAGCCAAAGGCTCCATGACCAGGGCAAACAATGCAGGGGAAAGAGGACACCCCTGCCTTGTCCCCCTCCCAATTGGAAACGAGGGCGAGAGCCTACCATTTAGTTTAATATAGGCCGAAGGGGTCTTGTATGGTAGGCCAATCCATTTCCGGAAAATTGGGCCAAAGCCAAAGCTTTCCAGAACCTGCATCATATAGGATCATCTAACTGTATCGAAAGCTTTCTCAATGTCAAGGGAAACCAGGATATGGGAGGCATTCTCCTCAGGTGGGAGCTGGAAATGGGTAAAAACTCGTCTAAGGTTTATGTCTGGATTTGCCAGGCATGAAGCTGGTCTGGTCTATATTGACAGAGATGGTAGAACCTTCATAATTCTACTGGCTAGCACTTGGGTAAGTATCTTAAGGTCATAATTCAGCAATGAAATGGGTCTATAGGACAAACAGGAAGTGAGGTCCTTCGCTGGTTTGGGCAGCAGCACTATATGTGCCTGATACATACTATTTGGCAACCTCTCGGATGCCAGGCAATCTGCAAATAACCGGGTTAGCTTGGGAGCCAGTAAAGCAGCGTGGGTTTTATACTATTGCCCAGGTAAACCATTGGGGCCCAGGGATTTGTTAGGCAAGGAGCAAATTGCATCTTCTATCTCTCGTTGTGTTAAGGGCTTATCTAGGGCATCCCTGACCTCCTCGGAAAGAAGGGGCAAGGTAATTCCCCCTAGTTCCTCCAACATGGCTTCAACTGGCTTAGGGAACGGATCATCGTACAATTTGCTATAAAAGAGATGGAATTCCTGCAGCATACCTTCGGGGTCTGTAACCTGGCAACCAGTGGAAGTCTGAATTCTAGGGATCACTGTTTTGAGCGTGGGTTCCGCCACCAGGTTGGCCAGTAATTTTCCATTCTTGTCCCCCGATTTGAAAAGCTTGGCAACAAACTTCCGCACATCAGATTGCACTAGTGAGGTGTAGTGGAGCTTCAGATCTCTTCTCGCCTGGGCCAGAGTAGAATAATTTTCAGGTGTTGGGTGTCCTGTGAAAAGTTCCAATGCCGCCCTTTCACACTGTTCCAACTGAGTGGTCTGTGAGGCAAACTTGGATCTCACTGCCTTGATAGAGGAGACATATTCCCCCCTGCCATGAGCCTTGCCTGCCTCCCATACCACATCAAGGGAAGTTGACCCTTCATTAAGCGTCCAGTATTCTGAGAGTTTGGGCCCCACCAGCTCCTGAATTTGAGGATTGTCTATCCAATGGGAGGCTAGCCTCCAGCATCCCAGTTCACGGGAGGTACCAAGAGTCAAGCCCAGCTCCAGCGGCGAGTGGTCTGAAAGACCTGCCGGGAGATAGGAGACCGCCCTAACCTGAGACAGGGCAGAAGCAGACCCAAACATTAACATTAAGTCTATACGCGACCCCAATCTATGCAATGCTGAGATATGTGAATAGGTCCTATCCTCCGGATGTTTCCACCGCCAAATCTCTTTCCCACCAAAAGTGTCTGCCCAGAGGACTAAATCAGGGAGGGCAGGTCTAAGGGGATTAGTAGTGTCCCTTGTGTGATCTAGGATGGCGTTAAAGTCCCCTCCAACTATAATATTATGGAGCTGGAGGGGGGCTATTTTGGAAGGATAGTATACAGGGTGTAGGAGTCAACCGGAGGAGGGATATACACATTGACTATCGCCCAGCGCTGGGTATACATTTCAAGAATTAAAATGAGGTATCTTCCCCCCAGATCAATGAAAACGTGTTCTACCGAGAAAGGAAGCGACTTGTTCAGCAGAATAGTCACGCTCCTCGCATAGGAGGAGTATGTGGCATGGAACCCTTGCTTTACCCACACCTGCTTGAGCGCTAGGATTTTGCTGCCCATTAGGTGAGTTTCTTGAAGAAACAAAATGAGAGTTTGATGAGCCTGCAGATACTTAAACAACAAAGATCTTTTCACCCTGTCATTCAACCCTCTAATATTCCAAGATATTAACTTTAAATCTATACTCCTTTTTTTTTTTTGGTGATTTTTTTTTTGAGGTGAACAGGAGAAAAAAAACAAGATGAAGACAATATAGTCCAGCAAGAGAAACGGTGTGTAACCTGAGCATGTGTGATAAACAACTAAAAGTACATGCAACTCCCTACTGCCTGGCATAACCACGGACTGTATTCGTACAGAAATGAATTGCACATGTCTAGTAACAAGTCTATAGCAGCTTTTCTCAACCAGGATTCCATGGAATCCGAGAGTTCCTCCAAAGGCTGCTACGGGTTCCTTGAGCAATGAGTATGTGGGTAGGGTGCAGCGTGGTGCGACGGCACTTTTATCTTTCAAAAAGTGTTTCCCAGTGCTAAACCTTTCATCCAAATTATATATTGCTGCATTTGTAAATTTTTAAAGCCAATATAAAGAAATAGTAGTGGTAAAAAAAGTCCCTTGTGGATTTAATTAACCTTTTTTTTTTTTTGGTTAATTCTCCTTTAGGGGACAGGAGGTGTGTCCTATGCCTACATACATTTGCTAGTAGGTGTCCCTCATTCCCATCTCAAAATGTTGGGAGGTGTGATATAGTAACTACTGTCAGGGGTTCCCGCAACCTGAAAGTTTTATCAAGGGTTCCAGAGACCTACCAGAGGATTAGTATTTCTGTCCACCCAGTCCTGAGATGTACACAGCTCTGCCACACAGCACAGTCCTGCTTTGCGGGTGGGGCTCGTGACTGTTATTGCTGCAGTTTCACTTTCACTTACAGGACTTTTCCCCACCCCACCCAGTGACTGGACAGTGAATAAAGGAAAATACACTGATTAGCACATCTCTCTGTCACCAATTATTTTAGTATTATTTAGCATCCCTTTTGCTAGTTGGAGAGCTGCAAGATCTAACAGTGCTACATACACTTCAATGAACTTGTATTGGCAATCATGATGGACTAAATAGTGAGGAAGTGAGGACATGTTGAGGCTTTCTTCTTTTTTCATTGTCACAGTTATAAATCATGTGTGATCTGAGGATAGTCTGTGCCATCACCTGACCTGTCATCCCGGGTTTTATCTTCGCAGTCCAGATCAAGAACATTGAACCTCCTATAGCTAACAACACAGCAGATCCTGAAAGCAAGAAAGAAGAGATGAGACTGTGAAGATGGGAGAGGGGTTCTTACCTTTAAATTATGTTTAAATATATCTTTATTGAATATTTGCATTATAAAATAACAAAATTATCCAAGGCAAACCATTAGTCAACAGAGAGGTGTAGGGATGTGGGGGTGGGGGGGTTATTAGGTTCAGTGGTTGTTCCATTTTCACACTGAATACAGTCAAGTGAATACAACATAGAGTATTATTGAGTCTAGAAGAGAGGACATGTGGGAATCTAGGGCCTCTTGGCCATAGCATTGTTTGTGGTAACTCCAATCCTAAAGCCTAGTACACACGGGCCGAATGTTGGGCGACATCAGCCGGTCCAATAAAAACCAGCCGTTGTTTGGCCCGTGTGTATGTCGGTCTGTCCGACAGAAGCCAGCGGTTTGGCAGTCTTCTGTCGGATGAGCATGCTGGAAAACCAGCAGCCGACTGGCTCCTGATCAGCACTCTCAGCAGTGGCGGCCCTTCCATAGGGGGTGCACGGGCCTTTTTCAGGTAGACCTGATCGGACCCTCCATTCACCTTTGTAGAACGGCAGATGTAAACAGACTTGTGTCCATTTACACCCACCTATCTACAATCCAATCCACTTAAAAAAACAGAAAGGGATACGCCCCCTTCTGCCTGGGGCGGATCGGAGGGCCCGTAGGAGTAGAGCAGACTGTGTCCATGTCTGCTCTGCATATGTGGAGTGGACATGGACCCGTCATCTGCCCGCTCCGCTCTTTGTGGCCCGCGACCGGTTACCAAGTCACTAAAGTGGCCTTCGCTCCTCAAAAGGTTGGGCACCCCTGGACTAGATCTTTAAATATATATGTGTTTCTATGCACTATCAGGTAAAAAACAGGCCAAAAAAATGTGTTGTGATTGAATGCTGCCCAGGTCTCTATTGTCATATGTTGTATAGGATCTGAGCCCATTCCACCAGGCAGGAAGGGCAAAATTATTTCCGATTTCTGAAGATGGCAGCCTGAGCTGCTAGGAAGAATCTCAGGATTCTGCTTGCTTACAAACTGAAGGAAGTGACTGGGAGCTGTCATTTACTGGGATTTTTTTTCTTTGTAAATGTCAGTTTTGGTGTAGTAGATTATACACATCGTACAGATGCCCCACTTCACAGATAAGGGCACTCTTCAGGCATGTTATTTCAAGGAATTCTACATTTTTAAAGATCTCTTTAAGCATTAATACAATCACTTCCCTTTAAATGGAATTTCAAAAATTTTATTTGCTTTTGTACATGTTACCCAGGACAGTGACTAAGCCCCCTACGCCATTTGTTTGACACTCCCTTGCCTATTAGCCTATAAAATGGCCATTACTGAGTTTTAAAAGTTGGCCACCATTGACTTTAATGGGGTTGATATTTGGCAGCAGAACTTTAATCCTGAGCCAAGCCCAGGTACATT
Organism: Lithobates clamitans; assembly: GCA_037952925.1. Classification (NCBI taxonomy): domain Eukaryota; kingdom Metazoa; phylum Chordata; class Amphibia; order Anura; family Ranidae; genus Lithobates; species Lithobates clamitans. Next base: position 714,859 of record JBBGZY010002328.1, read on the forward strand.
TGGCTCATCCCCCATTCTGATCCTTCTGCTCCATTTCTTGGTTGAAAGATATATTGTGTCCCTTTCGGGGTTCTGGGTAATCATTAACAATAATTATATGTTTGTTAGGAATTAGATAATATCTGATGGTGAAGGGCAGCATTTCTCAACCTTTATTTGGTCATGGCGCCCTTGAAAAGTATGCAAAATCACCCATCTAAATTGTAATCAATGTAAATGTTACTTATTAATAGGAAGCCTGAGATGATGCACACAACCATTTTGAGGAAATTAGCTTCACATCAAAAGCCTTCTTCAGATCAAAGGGTCCCCCATCACAACAGAGGTTCCCCAGTAACATCAGAAGTCCTCGTTCACATCAGAGCCCCCCTTCACTTTAGGGTCCCTCATTTACATCAGAAGCCTGTACCATTAGAGAGTACCCCCTCATGTAAGAGGCCCCATCACATCAGAGTCCCCCCATCACCACAGTCCTCTTTTCACATCAGAGCCTTGTCTTTCAGCTTCAGCAGTGTGGGGAGGTTGAGAAGGTAAAGTACAGACAGTGCTAAGGAGCTGTTCCAGGTGGGATGGAAATGTACAGCATGGTATATGGAATGAGACTTCATAGAACTGGAAATGTACAGCATGCTATATGGAATGAGATATTGTAGAATTGGAAATGTACAGCATGGTATATGGAATGAGGCCTTGTAGAATTAAGAACATAAAGCATGGTATATGGAACAAGGCCTTGTAGAATTGGAAATGTACAGCATGGTATATTGAATGAGGCCTTCAGAATTGGGAATGTACAGCATGGTATATAAAACGAGATATTGTAGAATTGGGAATGTACAGCATGGTATATGGAATGAGGCCTTGTAGAATTGGGAATGTACAGCATGGTATATATAATGAGGCCTTGTAGAATTGGAAATGTACAGCATGGTATATATGATGGGGTATTGTAGAAATGGGAATGTATAGCATGGTATATAGAATGAGGCCTTGCAGAATTGGGAATGTACAGCATGGTATATAGAATGAGGCCTTGTAGAATTGGGAATGTACAGCATGGTGTATATATAATGAAGTATTGTAGAATTGGGAATGTACAGCATGGTATATGGAATGAGGCCTTGCAGAATTGGGAATGTACAGCATGGTATATAGAATGAGGTCTTGCAGAATTGGGAATATACAGCATGGCATATGGAATGAAGAATTGCTAAATTGAGAATGTACAGCATGGTATATGGAATGAGGCCTTGTAGAATAGGGAAGTTACAGCATAGTATATGGAATGTGGCCTTTTACAACTGAAAACGTACAGTATGGTATATGGGGTGTATTAGCAGAGATCTTTTTGTACTTAATCAAATGGTCCCAGGCTCATTCAGACCTCCATTGGCGTGGATCTGCTTTGATTGCCATGACAGCTGACTGCACTCACAGATCTGAATGGGCCATATCGTACCTAAAAGGGCAAATACCTCCACTGTCCCTGAGTAGCACGGTGCCATCCTGAAGTGGTGCTCACTGGTGGTACCCAGCCTGCCCTAGATATGCCACTGCATTAGCTTCTCACTTAGGTGAAGCTGAAGGGTTTGTAAATATTGGGACTACTTGTATTCCCTAAGGGGGGATGCTGTACTCTGATACACCCCTATGTAGGTGTGGGCCTCTTGTTTTGTCCCTACTCCTTGGACTATGGTATCTCTAACTTATATAGCAACTTTGCTCATTCTGTGCATTGCTTTGAACCTGTTTGGAACTATAAGCCGTATACTGCCACCCCTCTGGGGGCTGACCTATATCTTGCATTTATTGATTTAGTAAAAATCTTCTTCTAACTAGCTATCGATTCCCTTCCAGATTGTATAGATAAGAATAGAATGGTGAAGTGTATTATGGTGGAATTTATACATTTTCTATATTAGTTATTATATTATTCTATATTATAACTGTTTTTATAACCAATGTAAATTAAAATGTATGGAGAGTTGTACTTCTATAATCAGTATGATTTCTCTGGAATTACTTCTAGTTACACTCAGAAATACATTCTTTGATTTGCTAATTTTTTTTCTCTTTCTGCTGGGCAACTAATCAGTCAAATAAAAATCTATGGAACATGAACTATGTCTGCATTTTGTTTTCATCCTTTACAATGTCACATCTGGAATAGTCCCAACAAAACAAAATATATTACAGCTCACCTGTCATTTGTTTCTTTTACTTTTCCTTTATTTTCATCTGGTGATCCTGCCAGTAACACACTTCCTGTCCTAGGGTGACAACACATCCCTCTCTCCTCCCCTTCATAACGTGGTGGGGGAATTCTGTAGTCCACTGAAAGAGCTTAAGAAGGACGATAACATTGTTTGAGATTTCAGTCCAGATCAGAGAAAGTAACAAGAACACCGGATTTCCCGCAGAATCAACAGGTAATTTCTATGACTGATGAAAGTGTTCTTAGCCTGAAAAAAAAGAAAACTAATGCAGCCACAGATTGTAAGAACTGGTAAACTGAAATATACATTTTTATTCTACTGTGGCAATATGTGAGTATATCTGGTAATACTTGGTAATGGTGGAAAAACATAGACAATATAATTAAGGGACAGTTGATGCAGCCTGGTCACCCCCCCCCCTTCCATCTGCAGGCATTGGTCTCTTTTCCAGAAGGAAAGCAGCTCTGCCCACCTCTCCTCCACCCCACTCTGTGAATGGGAGTACTCACATTTGGTGTCACTGCCACTACAAAGGAAGACCCACCAGTGTGGATATTTCTCTATCTTGGCATTTTTTTCAGAAATAAGACAATAAAAATTAAAAGGGAACATTAAAAAATGATCCACTCCAGGTGTCACCCTAGATCTCTGGTGCCCTGCCAGTGTGTGACCCCCCCCCCCCCCAGAATGGAAATCTACCCATGGGGACATTAGTTCTGGTGACCACTTTGGAGGGATTGCCTCCACTTCTTGTTGTCACTAGGAATTAACCGCTTGCTTACTGGGCGCCTAAACCCCCTCCTGCCCAGAACAATTTTCAGCTTTTAGCGCTGTCACTCTTTGAACGACAATTGCGCGGTCATACAACACTGTACACAAATGACATTTTTATCATTTTTTCCCCACAAATAGAGCTTTCTTTTGGTGGTCTCTCTAGAATATATTGAAAGTGATTTAAAGTGCAAGTGCTCTGAAGCAAAAACAAACTCAACAATCAAAATATAAACTCAGCATCAAATTGTATCCATGTGTAGTGTGAATTGTGTGTGATAACCACAATATTAAAGTGATCAAGTGCATATGCAATTACATATACAATTTACTATATATGATATTCAAAAAGTTCATTCAATTCTCTGAATTTTTCCGGGTCCTGGTATAGCAAGGATCTATCCACCACCATCACCACCTGCCACACATCCTACTCACCGAAATCCCATGACACCCATCACAGGTAGTCATAAGCGCTTAAACGTCAATCCAGATGGAAATTCCTTACGGCCACAACACTGGTCTGAATGGATGGTCAGACGAGATTCAATCGGCAGTGGGAAATAAAAAAGAATAGGGCTTCCATGGTGAAGTATGTCATGATTTATTCCAAAAATTCCAATAGAAACAAGTAAAATAGTTTAAAATTAAAGTGTTCCTAGCAGCCAACACATCCACGTGTTGGAAACACCGTTAGCGTTCCAAGCTGCATTACAAACGATGGAAGTGACGTATCACATTCAAGCCATTCTACGTGTTTCGTCAGCACGCTCTGACGTTGTCAGGGGTCATGTGATCGGACACGTCGCTTCCATTTTTATACAAATCCGTCAATTAAAGATATCCAATCTGAATCAATCCTTACTCAAAAGACATAAAAACCTATATAAACCATAAAGTATTAAAAAGAAAAACTATAAAAACAAATTAAATTAAAATAAATTGATAAAATTTGAAGCAAATTCATTATTGGAAATATTGTATCAATGAACACTGCCATCTTGTGGACAAAGATTAGATTTTAATTTAACATTAAATTGTATCAAAGAGCACTGCCATCTTGTGGACAAAAACAGATGGTAAGTGTTGTTGAAAGTATATGGACTAAAGAAAAAAAATATTGTCTAAAGAAAAAAAAAAATGCGTGGAGCCATCTTGTGGCAAAAAAGGGGAAAGGATTCGGTCAGATTGGATTTGCCTTTTACAAAGAAAAAACAACAGACATGATTCCTAGTAATTAGATAAATAATTTAAATCAATTGATTCCTGCAGGTGTAAGTGTGTTTAATTTATAAATCCATTCAGTTTCATTTTTTGATATTCTCTGAATCATATTCCCTCCTCTCCAATCAATGTCTATTTTATCTATGCCAAAGAATTTGGCCACACTGGGATCCTTATTGTGGTAAATCCTAAAACGGTTTAAAAGGCTTTGTTTTGGGAACCCATTTTTAATATTATTTAAATGCTCATTAATACGGGTGCATAAATTCCTTTAGTGCGTCCCACGTATTGAAGGGCAAATAATAAGATAAGTAACATGGGTGGATTTACAAGTGATAAACTTCTCAATTTTATATTCACTCCTTGTGCTAAAAGATGTAAATTGTAATACTTTTCTATCATTTTTCCTCATTAATTTGCACGCTTTACACTTTTTACAATAATAAAATCCTATTAAATCCAAAAAAGTACCAACTTTCTTTGGGGGGTTGAGTACATTGGAGGGCCAATCTGTTCTTCAAATTAGGTGCCCGTCGATATATGAAATTTGGGCGATTGGGTAAAAATGTTGACAATGTCCTGTCTCTCAATAGTAGTGGCCAATGTTTCATAACTATTTTCTCCAGACTTTTGTAAGCTCTACTAAAATTAGTCAAAAAAAGTATGAACTGTAAATCTAATTTCTTTTTGGGTCTGTCCTCCAGAAGTGATTTTCTGTCCATCTCCATCACCTCTATGTGGATAGACCTAAGATCCTGATCTCTGTAACCTTTTTCTTTAAATTTATCAACCACAATGTCTGACTGATGTAAATAATCAGACAAATTATGACAGTTTCATCTAATCCTCATCAGTTGGCCCTTAGGAACCCCTCCTAAGCACCTGGGATGGTGACAGCTGGCTGTGGGCATATCACTATTTCTGTCAGTGCCCTTGAAATAGGTCTTGGTATGAAAGCAAACCTTTGCCTTCACCAAGACCAAATAAAGGAAAATGATTTCATTTAATTTCCAACTGCCTGTGCATTTTAGCCCGTAGATATTGTTGAGGTTACCAGTGTTTCCACTGTACCGTCCCAAAGAATACTAATGTCGTCAATGTACCTTTTATATAAAGATATTTCAGGTATGGGAACTCCAAATATGCTATGCTCTTCCCATTGGCTCATGAGTATATTTGCCACACTGGGAGCAGAATTGGCTCTCATAGCCACTCCCTTGACCTGTTTATAGCACGATCCCTCATGCCAAAAATAATTATTAGACATTGCCAATTCCAGTGCCTCAATAAGGAACTTTTTGGCTATGGTAAATATCATTTATCTTGAGAATAACCAAAAAACATCCGGTACAATCTGCTGATTGAATCCCGTCTGACCATCCGTTTGGACCAGTGTTGTGGCTGTAAGGAATTTCCATCTGGATTGTTGTTTAAGTGCATATGACTACCTGTGATGGGTGTCATGGGATTTCGGTGAGTAGGATGTGTGGCAGGTGGTGATGGTGGTGGAAAAATCCTTGCTATACCAGGACCCGGAAAAATTCACAGAGAATTGAATGAACTTTTTGAATATCATATATACTAAATTGTATATAGACTTGATCACTTTAATATTGTGGTTATCACACACAATTCACACTACACATGGATACAATTTGATGCCGAGTTTATATTTTGATAGTTAAGTTTGTTTTTGCTTCAGAGCACTTGCACTTTAAATATATTCTAGAGAGAGCGCAGTTTAATTAATTTTATTAATAATCTTCTCCATTTACATATCTGCTCCCACATTATTGTTATTCATTACCATTTGCGCAGGTTGAGTGGTATTTTTCACTTATATTTTATTCAACTTTCTTTTGGTGGTATTTGATCACCTCTGGGTTTTTTTTTTTTTAAACAAATTAAAAAGGACCGAATTTAAAAAAAAAAAAATACAAAACCGTTTTATATTTTGTTAATAAATTTTGCAAACGGGTAATTTTTTTTCCTTCATTGATGTACGCTGATGAGGCTACACTGATGGGCACTGATAGGTGGCACTGGTAGGTGACGCTCATAGGCAGCACTGCTAGGTGGCACTGACTGCTTTCAGTTATGTATACTGGTGGGCACTGATTTGTGGCACTGGAAGGCGGTACTGATGGGCACATATGAGGCGGCTTTGCCTCTTCCTCATCGCGACCGATGTCCCTTCAACAGAAGCCGGGGATGGGCTTTTTTTTCTCCTCACGCTATCAGTGTGAGAAGAGAGAAAAAAAAAAAAAAAAGGATTAGCGATCTTCTGTTTACATCACGTGATTACCTGTCATTGGCTGACAGCTGATCACATGGTAAGGGGTTGGAATAGACCCCTTACTCCGATCTGTGATCACCCAAGTCTCATTGACTCGGGTGATCACAGTGTGCGCCCTTCAGGGAGGCGTGGCCAGCTTGCAAAGGGGAAGACGTCTATTGACGCCCTCCCAGCAAAGCAGATCTGCGCTGTAGTTGTCATTTGGCTATAACGTGGATCTGAAGGGGTTAAAAAGGGAAATCTCCACAACGGTACTTAGATAGTAAAAATTGACAGGGGGTCCACCCAGTTATATGTCTGAATAGGAGAAGACTTTGTTACAGGATATTCATACAGCTCAAAAAGAGAAAATGACTAGGCTGGTCCATGTCTTCTATCCTTCACAGCGGAAAGCAACTTCATGCCCATAACACAGAAGGACAAAAGTTCCTATAGAAATACACAAATGAGATGCAGGTACACCCCCCCTCCCCCTTGTACTGGATAGGTGGCAGAGGGATGGGCACCTTTTAGATCTGGTGGCAATGTCTCCATATAAATTGGATTTGAGCAAAACTATTGCTGATCAAGGAAGTGACCTCTGTCTCCCTACCCAGAGACCCCGGGGTCATTCTGTCCGTAATACATATCCATTTCTAAATATAAAAAGATCAGCGCTTCCACGTCTGATTAATGATAATAAATCAGGATTCATACCCAAGCACTGGAAAACTCATTCCTCACCATACATCGATGAATGACTAATGGGGGTCATCAAGCCCTGTATGTATGAGGAGATCAGACTGGTAAATACAAACTTTCAGGCCTTCCATAATATAAAGAGGGATGGATACACTTAGGAATTCAGCAGACAACACAAATCTGGTGACACCATTCAAGAGACACTAAACTACTAAAGAAAATCTTAACTAAAAAAAAAAAGTTCCTTCTACTGCCCTCCTCCAAATCCCCTTTCTTCTGGTTAGTGACTACCGGTATATTCATTCTCCATGGTTCCATTGTATGTAGCCACTCTAAGCTCCTGGGGATGGTCTATGGGATTTATAGGGTGCATAGAGCAGTGTATATGACCACAACTAACATGCAATGCTTTTTTTCAAATAAATGGAAGCGAGTGTGGAAAAGGAGAGGTTCAGGAGCTCTTGGAGGATGTAACAAGGATTATAAGGCCAGTAAGTAGAGAAGGTTTATAGATTGTTTTAATAAGAATATTGTTTAGTGTCACTTTATTGATTAATATTCAGTATCAAATAATTTCTATATAAAGAAAATGATATATTTTATGATGCATTCAAAGTTGTAACAAGTGTTGCAATCATAGTGTAAAATTCCCTCCTTTCTACATCTTTGTGATGTTCAGTTTCTGATTTGTTGCTCCTACATTCCCATGAAGACACAAAGCACAGTTAGGGGGTGTTTGTTGTGTTTGGATTTGGGCTTTAAACTCTTAAAAACAGAAAGTCCTGCCTAGGGCTCAGCAGAACAAGAGGACGGGTATTACCAGAAATGTAACATCTGTGCTCCACTCTGATTTAGTTTCACTTTTACTGTGGCCGGACTTTCCTGGACTCTGTGGCTAAACTCCACCAACTGCCATTCAACTGTTCAATGAGCTTTCCCAATTGGCCAGTCAGAGCTCTCGAAAGAATGGCAGTTGGTGGAGCTTATGCCTTAAAAGCCAGGCTCCACTGATGAAGTGAAACTAAACCAGAGAGGAGCACAGAAGATGCTTTTCTACCAGGTAATCATCATCTGCTGTTCAGAAGGACCTTCAGTTCAAAGTGCAACTCGGAGTACAGACTCCCCTCCTCCTCCAGGATAGGTAGTAGTAATCGGAGCTTAGTCACTTCCCACAATCTGTACTGGAGAGGCCGATGTAAGAACTACAACACTTTAAAAAATAAATAATTCTGTATAAATGGTAGTTTGTACATTTTCCATTTTATGGTCAAAAATAAAAATACATTTAAAAAGGAGGATTCTTTTTTTCTGCCTGGTAAATAGGAGGAATTTTGCAATAAAATGTGTCCTTATATCCCGTCTACCCGGTGGAGTTCTGGTCTCCTTTTTCAAATGCTTTAAGTGTATTCTTATCTTTGCAAAACAGTGTTCACACCTGAAATGTTCACACAATTCAGTCAGAGCAGAAATCACCCCCCCACCTCACCCTCTACAGAAATCCCGGAGTGCTCAGGGGATCCGGTGTCGTGGTATAAAACAATACTAAACAATTTTTTTAAGAAAGATTTATTTATATTTATAAAGATATATATTAACATTGTTTAAAAACCATACACATATATTTAATATACATGTTTTAAAATATTTCACAAAAATTTTAAAGTTTTCATTTAAATAGGACAAGGAATAAGTTACATGTATACAAGTTAATAGTAGAAATTTTGGACAAAACATGTAAACTGTACGAGAACAGAAGAGGACAGTATAGAACCCTGGTGCCCAAATTGTGGCCCAAAGATCTCTTGCAGCCCATCAGCCCTGTGTGTGGCCTGTGAGTTGTTGGGCACGATTTAGGTAGCAGAGTGGCAATGGGGTGGCAGAACGTTCTTGTGTTTCTGCACTAGGCCACTGAAGGATAGTAGACTGTACTCTGAGACAGAGAAGGTAAAGTCCCGGCCGGTGGACAGAGGTAGAGCAGCACAGGAGTGTGTAATTGGGCAAGTGATCACCAATGATGGGGTGGTTGGTGGGGGGTAATTGCCATGACCACCAAAGCAGGGGCAATGGGGCCACAGACACCAGTGGGGTTATCTTTTATTTGTAAATTCTGTATTTAGAAATAAAAGTATCAAACCGTATCTGAAAAAGAGACAAACAGTAAAACAAATTACACCAGAGAAGTATGGAAAAAAAAAAAAAAAAAAAGAAACACTTCCACAAAAAAATGCTATAAGTGAGTAGGGTAGTGCAGTTTATCGAGAGTGGTCAGCACCAGGGCAGCAGACAAGCCGCTGTCAAGAACAACCCAACCTGCTAGCTAAAGGTGAAGCCGAACAACTGAGTAAAAGAACAGATTATAGATCACCCTATACAGCCAGACTGCCCAGATGCTGAAAAGGACCAGGTAGGACACCGCTTTTTTTTTTTTTTAACAGGAGAGGATAAGTAGCAGCAAAAGAGCAAGAGGAGGATTTATAAAGAAAAAATAAAATAAAATAAAAACGCTTCAGCCCCGGAAGATTTTACCCCCTTCCTGACCAGAGCACTTTTTGCGATTCGGCACTGCCTCGCTTTAACCGACAATTGCGCGGTCGTGCGATGTTGCACCCAAACAAAATTGACGTCCTTTCTTTCCCCACAAATATAGATTTCTTTTGGTGGTATTTGATCACCTCTGCGGGTTTTTATTTTTTGCGCTATAAACAAAAAAGGAGCGACAATTTTGGAAAAAAAAAATAAAAAATAATTTTTACTTTTTGCTATAAGCATCACTAAAAATATATTAAAAAAACTATTTTTTTCCTCAGTTTAGGCAGATATGTATTCTTCTACGTATTTTTGGTAAAAAAAAAAAAAAAAAAAAATCGCAATAAGAGTATATTGATTGGTTTGCGCAAAAGTTATAGAGTCTACAAAATAGGGGATACAGTGGAACCTTGGATTACAAGCATAATCCGTTCCAGGAGAATGCTCATAATCCAAAGTACTTGCATATCAAAGCGAGTTTTCCCATTGAAGTCAATAGAAACTAAAATAATTTGCTCCGCATTGACTTCAATGTGATGCAGCACCGCATGTGGCCAGAGGCGGGGGGGGGCACCGGAGAGCCTCGGAACTGGCTGAAAAGACCCGAGCACACTTCGGCTGACCTCGGCAAACCTTGGAAAGACTCCGTTCATGAGCCTTTCCGAGGTCAGCTGAACTGTCCTCGGCTCTTTCTGTGCATTATTGCCGCCGTTCGGCTCCGGCGCCCCCCACCTCAGGCCAAAAGCGGTACTGCACACCACTTTGGTCTGAATCCTGCTCGTTTTGCAAGACAACACTCGCAAACTGAGTTAGGATTTTTAGAAATACAGTGCTCGTATTGCAAAACGCTCGTTAACCGTGTTAATCGCAATCCAAGATTCCACAGTAGTTATGGCGATTTTTATCGGGACTGCGACATTATGGAGGACACATCGGACACTTTTGACACTATTTTGGGACCATTGGCATTTATATAGCGATCAGTGCTATAAAAGTGCACTGATTACTGTATAAATTATATTGGCAGGGAAGGAGTTAACACTAGGGGGCGATCAAGGGGTTAATTGTGTTCCGTAGTGTGTGTTCTAACTTAAGGGGGGAGGGGACTGTGCAGGGGAGATGACAGATCGCTGTTCGTACTCTGTATGAACAGACGATCAGTTTCTTCTCCCCTCAGAGAACCAGAAACGATTTACACACACAGATCCCGGTTCTCGGTGTATCATCACGATCGTGGGAACCCGGCGGCAATTGTGACCGCCGGGCACCTGTATCGGCTCCGGGGGCGAGCAGTGGCCACAGGGCGAAGCGACGTAACGTCTTTTTGCCCAGCCGTGCCATTCTGCCGCAGTAAAACTGCGGCGAATGGTCGGCAAGTGGTTAAAATCCTCCTCTTGCTCTTTTCCTGCTACTTATCCTCTCCTGTTAAAAGAAAAAAAAAGCGGTGTCCTACCTGTCAAAGGGTCAAAAGTGTAATGCAAAAATATATATACATATATCTCTTCCACTTTGTTGCGCCACGGGATAGAAGAGGGGGTGGGTCTTTCCATCTCAATGAAATAATGAAATTCAGGATTTATTGGCGTGGTGGGCGGGCGGGGGGGGGAATTTTTGCATCCACCGACATCAATGCTGAGGGTCATTGCATCCATTGACTGAGGTTATTATTGCACTCACTGACACCAATGCTGGTGTACTGTACTTCATTAATGGCGATACATTCCAAAATATAAATAAAAAATGCAGCAGAACCAGTTTTTGGGCATGGAGATGTGTTATAGCTGCTAATTTGATTTAATGCATGAAAATGTGCTGCTACGGTGCAGCCCTCTGGAAGAGTCAGGGCCACAGTTGAGTTTTAGTTAAAGTTTTCGAGTTGACCACCATTAGTATACAGAGTCACATTGTACACAGTACAAGATATAGATCTCCCATTTCTTCCAGTGACTGAATCTGATGAGATGTTGGCTACAGGTCCGTCTGCCTCAGGCACAGGATGACAGCGGGCACAGACCCATTACCCTGGGTGACAGCGGGCACAGACCCGTTAAGTACTATGATAGCCAGAGGTTCATCATGCTCGGTGATAGCAGGCACGGACCCATCCTGGGATCTGATTTCTTGAACGGTTCTGAGCAAATAAAGAAAAAAAGAGGACATGTTAGATGATGGGATAGGATACCCTCATAAAACTTACTGTAGCCGATTACAAGCCGATTGTCCAGTAGAAGGCTTACTTCCACACACCACCAGATCTTTCACCAACCCCTTCCTCTCCCTTCATGTTTCCTGGGCTCCACTTTGCCCCCTGTGAACCTAGAACTAGGTAGAGGGAGGCCGGCCAGTGAAATGTCTGTTTTGCTTCATCTTCCTTACCTAGTAAGCAACATGCATTAGGCTCCATGCACACTTGTGGGACTTGTCATGCAACTTTGATGTCCAATGTTGTATGACAAGCGGTTCCCCACGTTTTTCAATGATAACCATTCATTTATGCAAGACTTAAATTATTAGCAACTTCAGAGTAGTTCATGCACTACTTTGGTCAGATTTTCATTCAACTTGAGGGCCATAGACTTCATTGTTAACCCTCAGAAGTTGCATGAAAGTCGTACCTGAATGTTATACAATACAACTTGTGTGCAACTGTTGTTCATTATCACTGGTCAAAGCCAAAGTCGTATCAAAGTTGCTCTCCAAAGTCGGTGCCACTTTGGAGTCATACAAGATTGAATGGAGCCCAACATCACTTCTGGGTTCAGCTGTCCCTTTCTCTGGACGCTGTGGCTGGGGGGGGGGGGGGAGGAGCCAATGGTGCAAAATTTGACCTCCATTAGCTTCAATGGAGGGCAGCTGAGACATTAGAAGTCTATTTCAGTAAAGAGAACCTGTCACAACAAAATTGCATCACATAGTTCCCCACGTGATCTAAAAAAAAATGTTTAGTGGAAATAAAATTACAAAAACAAAAAAACACCCCTTTGATTCCCTGCCCCTTATGGATGTAAAATACACAAGTTCGGGGTACCCATGTATGAAAATGTAGATTGCGCTATGTTATATCAGAGTGAGAACAATAATTCTAGGGCCATTATTAATGGTTAACTCTAAATTGATAAACTGTTGGGGCTTTTAAAAATCACCTATGGAAAATAAGAGGCTACAGAAGTTTGTTGCCAGCATTTCTACTTTCTGAAAATATATCATTTGCAGCTGCACATACTGTGGCTGCCGACTTCTAATAAAATCGATGCATCTGGATTCAGCCTTAAAGGGGTTGTAAACCCTCGTGTTTTTACACCTTCATGCATCCTATGCATGAAGGTGAAAAGACACCTGGCAGTGACCGGCCCCCGAGTTTTACTTACCTGAGCCCCTTTATTTAGTCGGCAAAGACGCACTCTCCCTCTCTCCACAGGGTCTCGGCTCTTGATTGGATAGTTTGATAGCAGCTCAGCCATTGGCTCCCGCTGCTGTCAATCAAATCCAATGACGCGGGTGCTGGGGGCAGGGCCGAGTCCGGCATGCGTGTCTATTGACGCAAATGCTGGACTCGGGAGCGTGCCTGCAAGGTAACCCGATGGGACTTGTAGTTTTGCAACAGCTGGAGGTCCACTTATTGCATATCCGTCCTAGGGGGAGATCTGATGTGGGGAGGAGCCGCGAGAGCCGCCGTGAGACCCCAGAAGACGGTGTTCTGGGGCACTCTGCAAAATGAGCTGCACAGTGGAGGTAAGTATGACATGTTTGTTATTTTAAAAAAAAATAAATGAGGGTTTACAACCCCTTTAAATGATTCTGCATTGATGCAGAGGACAGCTGAATCGCAATTTCACCGATGACGTCATCCTGGCGCTCCCTGGTCAAGAGTCCTCCCTCCTCTCCTTGTGTGCATCATGCAGAGTGGTGAACTCCCGCTGTGTCACAGAGCTTGAATCTGAAATGCTCGGCGGCCGCTATGACAATGTCCCGCTTCCTATGATAGACAGCACACTGATCCAATGCCGGGAAATTTCATCAGTGTGAAGTCTATTATTGGAGGCAGGGCTTTGTTGACAGCGGCCACCTGGCAATTCAAATCCAAGCTCCTTGACACAGAAGGAGATCGCTGCTCTGTGTGATCCAGGCACCGGTGAGGCGGCATCTGACATTGCTGCACTGATGGGTTTTTGATGAACCCCATGGGCAGTAATCGTGATGCATCGTGGAAGCTAATCGAATCATTGACATGACAATTGTAATCTAATTGAATCGTAAAACCAGTGAAGATGCGAAGCTCTACTATCCAGGGATCCAGTGCTGTTTTTTTGTTGGTTTTCAGGTCCCCATGCCGCAATGTTTATGATGGGAAGCCTGTTGTGATTCCCTGTGGCTTCTCAGCCGGCTCCCCACTGCGCTTTGTGAATGGCCCCCCAGCCTGCCAGGAATAGTAATGTGTGCTAGCAGATTGTGGGCAGAAGTTTCCTGCCAGAAATAAACTGCCAAAAGTGAAAGGGTGGGGGGGGGGGGGGGGGGGAAAAATCATCGGAACCTCAGGGATTAAATCTCCAAAAATTAGGAGAATTCCGCTTTTAGATAGTTGTCCCTGGAACAACTGCCCCCATTGGTAGATTACCCCTCATCTCTTGTTCTGGGGAGAACACTTTGGATTTCCCCTTATTGTCTGTTTCGATGACAAAAGTTCAAAAGTACAAAAAAGACGTTTGAATATGACCGGGGGGGGGTGTTCAACCTTTAACACCACCCAAAACTAGAAAAAAAAAAATGAAGTCTTTAAATGTTAAGTCAGATTTTGTCAGAACACTTTTTTTGCCTGAGCTATGGAGGAATTTTTATAAAGTCATATCAAGAATTTGCCTTGCCGGTAAGAGATGCTTAGATCAAGGAAAAAGAAGAACTAGGGATGCACAGATACTGGTGCCAATACAGAGCATTACAGAGAACTTGTGAAAATACTCCCGATACGGAAACTGATACTTTGCAGCGCGATTGTGTGCATGGAAAGGGAATAGCACCATCTAGTGGGCAGTTTATGAAAAATGTTAGAACGTGCATATCTGGTCAAATGCAAAATCTGCATAGGGGTCTCGGTCTCACCAATCATAGCAAATCACAGCAGCAGGAGGAGGTAGGTGGCCATAAAATAGAATATATTTATAGCAGAAAATACTGATTTTACCTTGTAAGCAACAAGTGTCAGAAAAAGGTTTAGTCTTTAACCACTTCCCGCCCGCCCTATAGCGGATTGACGTCTGGGAAGTGGTTCTGTTATCCTGACTGGGCGTCATATGACGTCCAGCAGGATAACATGCCGCAGCGCGCCTCCGGGGGCGCGCATCACAGCGATCGGTGGAGCGGTGTGTCAGTCTGACACACTGCTACACTGATCTTGGTAAAAAGCCTCCAGCGGAGGCTCTTTACCACGTGATCAGCCATGTCCAATCATGGCTGATCACGCGGTCAATAGGAAGAGCCGTTGATCGGCTCTTCCTCACTCGCGTCTGACAGATGCAAGCAGAGGAGAGCCGATCGGTGGCTCTCCTGGCAGGGGGGGTCTGCGCTGATTGTTTATCAGCGCAGCCCCCCCGCAGATCACCACACTGGACCACCAGGGATCGCCACTAGGACCACCAGGGAAGGGGCAACATGTGGATGGCCAGGTATGTACCCCATGGCCATCCACATGTGCCCAGTGTGCCAAATCTGTGCCAATCAGTGCCCACAAATGGGCACTGATTGGCACAATTATGTTGCAGTGATGCCCAGCAATGCCACCCTTAGGGGCATCACTGCAAACAAGTAATGCCACCCATCAGTGTCCATTCATGCCACCTGTCAGTGCCCATCCGTGCCCATCTGTGCCAACTATCAGTGCCACCAATAAGTAACCATCAATGCCACCTACGAGTGCCCATCAGTGCCGCATATCAGTGCCGCCATATCAGTGCCCGTCAGTGCCGCCATATCAGTGCCGCATATCAGTGCCGCCATATCAGTGCCCGTCAGTGCCGCATATCAGTGCCGCCATATCAGTGCCCGTCAGTGCCGCCATATCAGTGCCCGTCAGTGCCGCCATATCAGTGCCCGTCAGTGCCGCCATATCAGTGCCGCCATATCAGTGCCCGTCAGTGCCGCCATATCAGTGCCCGTCAGTGCCGCCATATCAGTGCCCGTCAGTGCCGCCATATCAGTGCCCGTCAGTGCCGCCATATCAGTGCCCGTCAGTGCCGCCATATCAGTGCCCGTCAGTGCCGCCATATCAGTGCCCGTCAGTGCCGCCATATCAGTGCCCGTCAGTGCCGCCATATCAGTGCAGGCACTGACGGGCACTGATATGGCGGCACTGATATGGCGGCACTGACGGGCACTGATATGGCGGCACTGACGGGCACTGACAGTGCCCGTCAGTGCAGCCATATCAGTGCCCGTCAGTGCAGCCATATCAGTGCCCGTCAGTGCAGCCATATCAGTGCCCGTCAGTGCAGCCATATCAGTGCCCGTCATTGAAGAAAACGTACTTATTTACAAAAAGTTTTAACAGAAACAAAGAAAAACTTGTTTTTTTTCAAAATTTTCGGTCTTTTTTTATTTGTTGCGCAAAAAATAAAAACCGCAAAAGGTGATCAAATACCGCCAAAAGAAAGCTCTATTTGTGGGAACAAAATGATAAAAAATTTGTTTGGGTACAGTGTAGCATGACCGCGCAATTGTCATTCAAACTGCGACAGCACTGAAAGCTGAAAATTGGGCTGGGCGGGAAGGTGTCTAAGTGCCTGGTATTGAAGTGGTTAAATGGTTTTTAAATGGTTAAACTGCCCTCATTTACAGAGTTCATCCCCTTGATCTAAAATAACTAAAACGTTACAATGTTTCCTTTTATCTATCAGCGCTGAGCAATGTTGATAAAACATTTTTTTGAAAATAAATTAAATAAAAAAATCCGACAAATGTTTGACAGCTCCAAGTAGAGAATGGCTCTGTTATTATTATTAATTAGGGATAGATTGAATGGGTTTTTTGGTACCGATACCGAAAATAAATCTTCCTTGATCCCGAAAACTGAAACCGATACCGAAAGTGACTGTTAAAAATATTTTTATACAGGAGACAGTGAGAGACTGCGGACATGGTACAGGAGATCAATGCAGCCTCACCAGCGCCCATCATGCAGCCCGCATTTGCCCCTCAGATGCAGCCCACATGTGCCCCTCAGATGCAGCCTCACCTGTGCCCCTCAGATGCAGCCTCACCTGTGCCCCTAAGATGCAGCCTCACCTGTGCCCCTAAGATGCAGCCTCACCTGTGCCCCTAAGATGCAGCCTCACCTGTGCCCCTAAGATGCAGCCTCACCTGTGCCCCTAAGATGCAGCCTCACCTGTGCCCCTAAGATGCAGCCTCACCTGTGCCCCTAAGATGCAGCCTCACCTGTGCCCCTAAGATGCAGCCTCACCTGTGCCCCTAAGATGCAGCCTCACCTGTGCCCCTAAGATGCAGCCTCACCTGTGCCCCTAAGATGCAGCCTCACCTGTGCCCCTAAGATGCAGCCTCACCTGTGCCCCTAAGATGCAGCCTCACCTGTGCCCCTAAGATGCAGCCTCACCTGTGCCCCTAAGATGCAGCCTCACCTGTGCCCCTAAGATGCAGCCTCACCTGTGCCCCTAAGATGCAGCCTCACCTGTGCCCCTAAGATGCAGCCTCACCTGTGCCCCTAAGATGCAGCCTCACCAGTGCCCATAAGATGCAGCCTCACCAGTGCCCATAAGATGCAGCCTCGCCAGTGCCCATAAGATGCAGCCTCGCCAGTGCCCATAAGATGCAGCCTCGCCAGTGCCCATAAGATGCAGCCTCGCCAGTGCCCGTCATGCAGCCTGCCAGTGCCCGTCATGCAGCCTGCCAGTGCCCGTCATGCAGCCTGCCAGTGCCCGTCATGCAGCCTGCCAGTGCCCGTCATGCAGCCTGCCAGTGCCCCCGTCATGCAGCCTGCCAGTGCCCCCGTCATGCAGCCTGCCAGTGCCCGTATCAGAGTGGCAATCTCCGTGTTTCACGGAGCTGCATTTGAATTGCCCGGGTCGCAGTAACAATGTCCCGCCTCCTGTAATCACGTCACACTGATTCAATGTCCCACCATTGGACCAGTGTGCCATCTGTCACAGGAGGTGGGACATTGTTACTGCGGTCCTGTGTAGTTAAGCTCCGTGACACAACAGAGATCATGGCGAGGAGGGGGAGGAGAAGAAGACTGCACCAGAAGAACACCTTCGTAATGGGCAGCACCAGGGACGAGGCCCCGCCCCCATTTTCAGGAGAAAGGGAGAAGGAGAGAAGAAGAAAAGAGGAGTAGAAGAAGAAAAGAGGAGTAGAAGAGGAGTAGAAGAAAGAAGAAAAAGGAAAAGAAAGAAGAATTTATATAGCGCCAACAGTTTACGCAGCGCTTTACAATGTAGAAGGGGGCAGCACAATTACGATACAGTTCAATACAGGAGGGCCTTGCTCGTAGAGCTTACATTCCTAAAAAAGGGAGGGGGGGGGGCGGTAGTACAAAAAGGTAATAGCTGCGGGGGATGATTTGATGGGGTGGCTCGGGTGCAGTTCTTAGGTGAGTGTGGCATAGGCTTCACTAAATAAATGGGTGGACAGGGTAGGGGCTGATCGGACATACCGGGGCAGAGAGTTCCAGATGATTGGAGAGGCTCTGGAGAAGTCCTGTAGTCGAGGATGGGAGGAGGCAACAAGGCAACTAAAGAGCAGGGGGTCCTGGAGGAGTAGAGAGAATGATTTGGGCAATATCTGTAGATGAGGTTGGTGATGTAGATGGGGCGATGTTGTGTATGGCCTTGTATGTTGTGGTTAGTATTTAGAATTTTATACGGTGGGGTAAGGGAAGCCAGTGAAGGGTTTGGCAGAGAGAAGCAGCAGTCACGGATCGATTAGTGAGGTATATTAGTCTACCAGCAGCATTCATAATAGACTGAAGGCGGGATAGCCTGCGTAAGGGTCGGCCATTAAGGAGAGTTGCAGTAGTCATGGCAGGAAATAACCAAGGAGTGAATGTTGTTTTGTGGTGTCGTTAGTCCAAAAGAGGGTGAATTCTGGAGATGTTGCAAGGGTTAAGGTGGCAAGATTTAGCCAGTGATTGGATGTGGGGGCTGAAGGAGAGGTCAGGGTCAATTACACCCAGTACCCTGGCATGTGTGGAGGGACCAATGGTTGTGCTGTTGATCTCAATGGTAAAGTCATGGGAAGGGGATCGGAGAGGAAGAAATATGACAAGCTCAGTTTTAGAAAGATTGAGTTTGAGGACGTGGTGTGACATCCATACCGATATGTCATTCATTAAGTTTGTGATCTGTGGAGATTGAGGCGGTGAGTTGAGGAGTGGAGAGATAGATCTGGGTGTCATCAGCATAGAGGTGGTATTGGAAGCCATGGGAGGTTATCAGTTGGCCCAGGGAAGAGGTATAGAGTGAGAATAGGAGGGGCCCAAGGACGGAGCCTTGGGGTACCCCAACAGAGAGAGGAAGAGGAGCGGAGGAGATGGAGTTGTGACACTGAAAGTGCGCTGAGATAGGTAGGAGGAGAACCAGGATAAAGCAGAATCAGAGGCCAAGGGAGTGGAGTTTGCTGAGGAGGAGAAGGTGGCCAACTGTGTTGAAGGCAGCAGAGAGGTCTAAGAGTATTAGTATGGAGTACTGGCCATTGGTTTTAGCAGTTAGGTCATTGGCAAGTTTTATTAGGGCAGTTTGTTAAATGAATGCATCATGGAAATCCTGGATTAAGCGCCCTCTCTCTCTTGTTTTCATACTTGTACGTATCAGCCACATGCACTTTAAGGTCACGTGTACGTGGGGGCTGACAAGTGTCTATGTGATAGCAAAATGGCCATGACAGGTCCTTTAAGGGTTAAATTAGGGGTCTGGGGGGGGGGGGGATTTAATAAAACTGGAGTGCAAAATCTGCTGCAGCTCTGCATAGAAACCAATCAGCTTCCAGGTTGTCAAACCTTCATTGAACAAGTCGAAGTTAGAAGTGGATTGGCTACCATGCACAGCTGCACCAGATTCTGAGTGCTCCAGTTTTAGTAAATCTCCCCCCTAATGTCACCTCTACACTCCAATGAAGCAGATTAAGTCCAAATGGTGTTTGATCAACTTCTGTCCTGGCCACAACAGCCGGAGAATGATGGCTCTGGACACACAAGTGATGAAATGCTCATCGTTTCTGGGTTCAGATGTTGCCACACCTATAAAAGTGATCGGCCAGCAATCAGATCTACAAGAATCCCCAAGAACACTCATTCTGTTATACCAAGCAGTGTGTATAATAGCTATAAAATAGAGATATAGATAGAGGAGATCTCTATTATATAGTCATTATACACACACAAAACACTGTATATTTATACATATGCACTGCCATAACCCCTTATGTAGGTGGCAATGAAAGTTAATAAAGCAAATTACCAAACTGAAGGCCCCATATGTAACAAAATGGTGTAAACATTTTGGAATGCAAAGTAGTTATTTTACAGAGTAAACCACTTCATGCCAAGACTTCATAATGTGGTCTATGGGGAAGGTTTTGCTTACAATTATAAGCACCTGCTGGCTGTGATCTGATAATGTATTACATTACACTCCCCCCCCCCCCCCCCCAAGCTGACTGCACATTATTACCGCAATAGCATAAAGAGAGATATGGCATCACTTACCCGATGTTTAATGCAGATAATCACCACTACTGTCACTAGGGCAAAGACACCAATACCGACAATGGTACCGACAACGATACCGACAGTGCTACCTTCATTTCCTCCATTTTGATAATTTTCTGTGATATAATAAATTGATTTAGAAAAAAAAATTACAAGACTTGGATATATGCACGATCATAGAATTTTGACTTGTCTGTAAATCCCATATCTTGGAGTACAATACAGAACACAGGCTTACAATTCATAGACTGGGTTATAGGACAGAGCCTTTGCATGTTTGGACACTGGCAAAGCTTTTGAGGACACGCCCCCTTCCCTATAGGTCGACCCCATTCCAAAACATCTCAGTTTTTAAAAAAAGTTTAAGTAAAAACAAACCTTCGTACTTACCTCCATGCTGCAGTATCAGTCTGATTCTGCAGCTGTCCCCCAAGCCTGGGAAATGAGTGATCACATGACCCCTGATCGCTCAGTTCTGAGTCTTATTAGAGCGGAGAGCAGTGACTCTTTAGGTCACCGCTTTCCACTCTGCCCTTCCAGTGCTCACTGGAGCGCCAGGCTGGGGAAGGTTGGGGGCTG
The DNA here is from genome assembly GCA_037952925.1 of Lithobates clamitans. Classification (NCBI taxonomy): domain Eukaryota; kingdom Metazoa; phylum Chordata; class Amphibia; order Anura; family Ranidae; genus Lithobates; species Lithobates clamitans. Next base: position 735,863 of record JBBGZY010002328.1, read on the forward strand.
AGAGCCAGAGCCAGCTATCAGGCAGTTGGGTGGATCCCGACTATATGGTCAGAATCCAGAGCCTGAAGTGGCCTGCCATTAGCCAACTCTGGGTCACAGGAGGGCAACACAGTAAGTGCATCCCTGTGACCCAGAAGAAAAGCTTTGGTCATACTTCTCTTAAGAGCAAACCTTCAGTCGTTTTTTCATCTTTCCATCCATTAAATCTTCTGCTCTTGTTGTTGTTTTAACTTTGGATGGCAAAACATTTTTCTGCCAGTAAATCCCTTATACAGCCCACTTCCTGTTTGTCTGGCTATTAGCCTAGGCTTATGATATCATGCACAGCTCTCTCTCTGGTGGGAATTAGCCAGGAAGGGAGGGGGGTGAGTCATAGGAGGGCCAATGAGAGCTGCAGACCTGGAGGTGTGCCTCTGTGTAAATCTAGGAAGTGAACAAGGAGCAGCTTCAGCTCCCCAAAGTTAAAGTGGATGCAGCCAGACTCAGCGGAGGGAAAATTCTGCAGCATATTTGCCAAGCACAGACTCACAGAATATATAAAATGATATGCAAAGTGGTTGGAGGGAAGCTTCAGAATGGCAAAGATGTTTTTATTACAGATTATGCGAGCAGACTGCAGTTCCTCTAAGCAAGCAAAAAGATAAATATATAGAAAAAAGTCACTGCACAACAATTCTGTAACTTCCCTAAGGCCCCTTTCATACTGGGGTGGGGGCAGCGGTAAAGCACTGCTATTGTTAGCGGCGCTTTACCGTCAGTATTCGGCCACTAGCGGGGCAGTTTTACCCCCCGCTAGTGGCCGAGAAAGGGTTAAAAATCACTGCAGAGGCACTTTGCCAGCAGTATAGCCGCGGTGTCCCATTGATTTCAATGGGCAGGAGCAGTATACACACTGCTCCTTCACTGCTCCAAAGATGCTGCTAGCAGGACTTTTTTTTTTTTTTTTTTTTTTTTTTTTTTAACGTCCAGCTAGTGCACCGCATCTGTGCGGGTTTCTGAAAGAAGTTTGAAGTCTTTGCAAATTTATTAAAAGCTTAAAAAATCCCATGTACATAAAAGTATCACAGCCTTTGCCATGACTCTCAGAATTGAGCTCAGGTGGATCCTGTTTCCACTGATCATCCTTGAGATGTTTCTACATCTTGATTGGAGTCCACCTGTGGTAAATTCAGTTGATTGGACATGATTTGGAAAGGCACACACCTGTCTATATAAGGTCAGAGAACAAAGCAAGCCATGAAGTCCAAGGAGTTGTCTGTAGACCTCCAAGACAGGATTGTATGGAGGCACAGATCGGGGGAAGGGTACAGAAAAAATGTCTGCATTGAAGGTCCCAATGAGCACAGTGGCCTCCATCATTCATAAATGGAAGAAGTTTGAAACCACCAGGACACTTCTAGAGCAGGCCGTCCGGCCAAACTGAGTGATCGGGGGAGAAGGGACTTAGTCAGGGAGGTGACCAAGAAACTGATGGTCACTCTGGCAGAGCTCCAGCATGTCTCCATGGAGAGAGGAGAACCTTCCAGAAGAACCACCATCTCTGCAGCACTCCACCAATCAGGCATGTGTGGTAGAGTGGCCACTCCTCAGTAAAAAGGCACATGTCAGCCCGCCTGGAGTTTGCCAAAAGGTACCTGAAGGACTCCGACCATTAGAAACAAAATTCTCTGGTCTGATGAAACAAAGATTGAACTCTTTGGCCTGAATGACAAAGGTCGTATCTGGAGGAAACCAGGCACCGCTCATCACCTGGCCAATACCATCCCTACAGTGAAGCATGGTGCCGGCAGAATCATGCTGTGGGGATGTTTTTCAGCAGCAGGAACTGGGAGACTAGTCAGGATGGAGGGAAAGATGAATAGTGTGATGTACCTACACCTAATCATCCACCTGAGAATGGTGAAATTGTAGCACCAAGTTTGAAAGTTTTAACACTGTATAAGTGAATACGTTTCAAAACACATCTCCAATTTCCAGATATTTTAATGTACAAAATAAATATTATTTATGGTACACATAAGTGTAAAGCCTATAGCAAGTAAGAGGCATAGGTTTTTATTGGGCTACAAAGTAGAGGACCAAAAAACAGGCTGACCGTGTCTTACCTGTCTTTATCCCCTAATCCTTATATAGGGTTCAAGCTTCGTCCATCACAGTGGGCATACCCCTGAAGGGGTCTTCAGGGTCTGAGTTCCATAGGGATGAACCACAGCCCTGGACCTATTTAGCAACCTGTGGCTAACTACATGTGCTGTGCCAAAGTAGGATCCAGTGCCCAAAACATTACAGTTGTCTCCATGACAAGTTTTTTTGAAAAATTCAAAGTAAAATAATAAAATTAGTGAAGTTCGGGGTGAAATGTCCATAATGGGGAAGAGGTCTATCACCTGAGGATACTAGCAAAAAGCTGAGGACAGAGTGGGGTAGAGGTTATAGGAGGGTAGGAAACCCAGGGGGTGTGTCCTCAAAAACATTGCCAATGTCCAATCACCTGAGAGTACCAGCCTATAACCCAGTGTCCAAGAATATCAAGTCTGTGATTAAGGGCTCGTTTACACTTACTTCAAAATGTGGCATTGGACATGCTTTTTTTTTTTAAAGTGCTCTGAATGCCAAACAAAGCCCCTGTCACTAAATAAAATGGTCACCTTACAGTCCTGGTCACACGTTGCGTTTGCTTCAAAATTTTATACCCCATGTCACTTTCTTCACGTTTCAAAGCTTCTCCAATGCCTCCATAGAAGAAGTCTACGACAATGCTCGCTAACAGCGCCTGCAGCTTTTGAGAGGCTTTAGTCAGTGTTAGCTTTTTTTTTTTGTTTGTTTTGGAGGTATTGCAGGTATGAGAAATCCCAGGATGCACTGGCAAGGGAACTGGAAAAACATCATCAGCAGTCACTTCCAGTTCATGTGAATATATTCTGGGAGGTGTCTGGTGCAGACGTCATATCTGTGTGCGGTGAGGAGCAGCAGGAAGGAGAGTTGGGCCCGGACCAGAGCGAAGCAACTAGCAGACGGCTCACATGGTTTGCAACAGAGGATTATCAAAGCTGGGGGATTGGAGTAGCAATGTCACACATAGTGCGCAGCATGGGAGCAATATAGTGAAAGGTGGGAGGGGACCAGAGAGAGGAGGATGAGCAAACCAGAGCTGGGGGTTAGCTACTGAACTGGGGGTTCTACTGGGCCCCTTGAAAGCAAACAAAAAAGAAGAACTCAAAACACACACACAATTTGCCAAGATAAAAAAAAAAACAAAAAACGCATGTTGAAAGCAGTGGGTGTGTTAAAGTTGAAGCAAGTGTACATGAGCCCTTAGTGTAAGATTAGGACATATACAATGTATCAGTTTGTATTCCTGGTGGTCATGTGAAGTCAAATCTTTTAGGAGAGCAGAGAAGACAACATGATACAATGAGGTTTATTTACTAAAGGCAAATCCACTTTGCACTACAAGTGCAGTCGCTGTAGATCTGAGTTGAAGATCTAAAATGAGGGGGAAGCTCTGCTGATTTTATCATCCAATCACCTGCAAGCTAAAATGCTGTTTTTTAGTTATCTTGCATGTGCCCCTCAGATCTACAGCCACTGCACTTCCAAGTGCATTTGCCTTTAGTAGGTAACCCCCAATGCTATAAAATATACACACACACACACATATATATATACATATACACACACACACACACACACACACACACACACACACATATATACATACATATATATATATACACACACACACACACACATACAGCTACCTCAGTAATTGCCCCTCTCACCTCTATTCTCCCGCCAGTATTTCCACGTTTCATTGCTGACCAAGATTGTGATCCCAACCCCCAATCTCTGCTTCGTGTTGTTTCTATGCACACTGGGGATCATCTTATTGCCTTCCTTCAGCTGGTATCCATGGGGAACCTCCCCGTCCACCTCCCAGGTCGTAGCGTTACCTTCCACAGACAAGAGGACATTCACAGCCATCTCCTCACCCAGCCGGCTGATGTTACAGGTGATGTTGGAGAGGACAGCCAGATCTGAATCTATCAGGAGAAAAGTCACCATCAGTCATAGGTCACAACACAGAGCCCAGAAACATGAAATAAGAGTGTGAGCTCTTCTACATACACGGATTAGTCACATGATCAGCAGCATTCCGAGATAAAGCAGAAACAGGGCACAAAACAAGCGTGACACTACAGTGCCTTGAAAAAAGTGATCACACCCCCTGAAATTGTCCACATGTTGTTATGTTACAACCAAAAACGTAAATGTGTTTTATTGGGATTTTATGTGATAGACCAACACAAAGTGGCAGACAAATGATTTTCAAATTTTTATACAAATAAATGTGAAAAAAATGTGGCGTGCATTTGTATTCAGCCCCCTTTATTCTGATACCCCTAACCAAAATCTAGTGGAACCAATTGCCTTCAGAAGTCACCTAGTTAGTTAATAGAGTCCCCCTGTGTGTAATTTCATCTCAATATAAATACAGGTGTTCTGTGAAGCCCTCAGGGGTTTGTTAGTAGAACCTTAGTGAACAAAAAGCATCATGAAGGCCAAGGAACACACCAGACGGGTCAGGGATAAAGTTGTGGAGAAGTTTAAAGCAGGGTTAGGTTATAAAAAAAAAAAATCTCCCAAGCTTTGAACATCTCACGGAGCTCTGTTCAATCCATCATCTGAAAATAGAAAGAGTATGGCACAACTACAAACCTACCAAGACATGGCCGTCCACCTAAACTGACCGGCCGGGCAAGGAGAGCATTCATCAGAGAAGAGCCAAGAGGTCCATGGTAAATCTGGAGGAGCTGCAGAGATCCACAGCTCAGGTGGGAGAATCTGTCCACAGGACAACTATTAGTCGTGTTCTCCACAAATCTGCCCTTTATGGAAGAGTGACAAGAAGAAAGACATTGGTGAAAGAAAGCCAGAAGGCAGTGTCAACTGCCTGCGAGTTATGTGCATCGCATCAGTGTGAACCGAGCCTAAACCTTTTTCTGATACTTGTTGCTTAAAAGTTAAAATCAATATTTTTTTGCTAGAATATTACTTGGAACCCCCAAACATATATAATTTTTTTTAGCAGAGACCCTAGAGAATAAAATGGTGGTTGTTGCAATATTTTATATGTCACACAGTACTTGCACAGCAGTCTTTCAAATGCAATTTTTTTTGAAAAAAAAAAAATAGGGTTTTTAAAAACAGCTTACCTGTAAAATCCTTTTCTTGGAGTACATCATAGGACATGTAGCCAAGCAATATAAGTAATATACTCTCACCCCATAAAACAGAGGGGCGGGAGCTCTGTGTCCTATGATGTACACCAAGAAAAGGATTTTACAGGTAAGCTGTTTTAAAAATCCTATTTTCTTTATCATACATCATAGGACGCAGAGCCACAAGTAATTACTTGGTGGGATGTCCCATAGCAATGCCACTTGAGGGGAGGGAGACACAACCCGTAGGGCACCCCCAGACCTTGAGGAATTATATCGCTGCTTGCAGCACACTGCGCCCAAAGGCGATATCCTCATTCCATCTTACATCTACTTGATAAAATTTTGTAAATGTATGCACTGAAGACAAAGTCGCGGCCTTGCAGATCTGAGACATGGAGGCCTGGTGACGCACTGCCCAAGAAGCACCAACCGCTCTGATAGAGTGCGCCTTAACTTGAAAAGGGGGAATCTTTCCCTTTAAATCATAAGTTTGAATTATAACCTGCCGAATCCACTTAGCCACAGTGGATCTTGACGCTGCCTGTCCTTTCTTAGGACCCTCTGGCAGAATAAATAAGACATCAGTCTTACGAATCTGAGCAGTTTTCTTTAAATATATCTTCACTGCTCTCACCACATCAAGACAACGTAGTAACTTTTCTTCTTTGGAACATGGTTTTGGAAAAAACGATGGCAGGACAATATCTTCATTCAGATGAAAGCCTGAAACCACTTTTGGCAAAAAGCCTGGACGAGGGCGTAACACCACTCTGTCCTCATGAATAACCAAATATGGCTCTTTACAGGAAACAGCAGTCAATTCTGAAACCCTCCTTGCTGAGGATATAGCAACCAAGAATATCAGCTTCCTAGTCAGAAGGACTCAGGGAACATTCTGTAATGGTTCGATTGTCAGTTTTTGTAACACTGACAAAACTAAATTCAAGTCCCAAGGGCTTAAGGGTGATTTAACTGGCGGATTAATCCGCATCACTCCTCGCATGAAACCCCGGACTAAAGAATGCGTAGCAAGTGGTCTTTGAAATAAAATTGATAAGGCTGAGACTTGGCCCTTAATAGTACTCAGGGCCAATTTCATCTCTACACCTACTTGTAGAAAGGCAAGAATTCTGCCTCTAATATATCGCCGAGGGTGCCAACCCTTGGATTCACACCAGGAAACATAAGCTTTCCAAACTCTATAATATATACCTCTAGAAGCTGGCTTCCTAGCATTAAAGTAGAAATAACTGCCCTCGAAAGCCCACGTCTTTTCAGAATGTGGGTCTCAATAGCCAGGCCGTTAAATTTAGCATACGTAAAGTAGGATGGAATATAGGCCCCTGTGAGAGCAGGTCTGGCCTTAGTGGAAGTGACCACAAATCCCCCACTGCCATCTTTACAACCTCTGCATACCATGACCTTCTGGGCCATGCTGGTGCTGCCAGAATTACCGGTTTTCTTTCAAGCTTGATCCTGCAAAGAAGTCAAGGCAGCAACTGAATAGGGGGAAATGCATAGATCAGTAAAAGCCGATCCCACAGCATCATCAACGCATCTGTTCTGCATGCGAATGGATCCCTTGTTGTGGACACAAAGTTGACTAACTTTGTTGCACTGGATGATAGAAGATCTACATCCGGAGTCCCCCATCCTTGACAAACAGCCCGAAACATATCGGGGTGAATAGACCATTCCCCTAGGAATAATCTGCTGGCGGCACATGTAGTGCGCGTGCCAATTCTCTATTCCCGGAATAAAGACTGCCGATGGGCACGGAATATTTCTTTCTGCCCAAGTTAGAATATGGTTCACTTCTCTCTGCACTGAGAGATTATTGGTGCCCCTTTTGGTGATTGATATAGGCCACAGCCGTGGCATTGACGGATTGGATCCGGTCAGGACAATCCCTTAACCTGGAAGTCCAGGCTTTTAGAGCCAGACGCACTGCCCGAATCTCTAGGATGTTGATGGGCAAGGCTCTTTCAGTTCTTGAACACTGTCCTTGGACAGTTGTCTTCTCTGTCATTACCACTTTCCAGAAAAGTGGTTTGAAGTATTTACCCTTAAGGACATTCTTTAGTAACCACTGATTGAGACTTTGGGACACCCTTGGGGACAGCCGCATTGGCAAGTCCAAAGCTTGGATAGTTTTGTTCCAAGAAAATAGAATACGGTTTTGCAACAGTCTCAAATGGAACTGGGCAAAGGGAACTGCTTCGAATGAAGCCATCATCTTTTCTAACAACCTCATGCAAAGGTGAATGGAGGGACCTCCTTTTGACCTGACCATCCACACCAACTCTTTTATAGAGTGGTCTTTTTTTTTTTCCTTCTGGGCAAGAAGCCCCTTTTTCTGGGCTGTATCTATGATCAGACCCAAATACTGCAGCCCTTTTTTAGCGATTTTAATGGAGACTTTACTAGATTGAGAATGCAACCCAGACCTTTCCAGGTAACTGGTTTTAATGCGTACACCTTACTCCGAACAGCGATTGGTCTATTAGCAATAGATCGTCTAGGTATGCCAAGACTGTTTAAGCCCTGTGCCCCTGACTTGGCTACAGGTGGGGCTAGCATCTTTGTGAACACTTGAGGTGCTGTAGCTAGCCCGAAGAGCAAGGCTATAAACTGAAATGCTGCTATTCTACTTCGAACCGCAGAAACCTTTGGTGAGCAGGAAGTATATGGACATGCAGATATGCATCCTTGATGCCGATAGGCACCAGAAGTTTTCCTCCTTGCAGGATAGAAACTACTGACTTGATCGACTCCATAGAAAGGAGCGGATCTTCAGGAACTGATTTAGATTCTTTTAGATCTAGAATGGATCTGTTAAATTTCTGCATGGCTCTGTACATGTACAGGAAACGCATGAAAAAGGCAGTGAAGGTTTCAAGCAACCTAAGAAAAAACAGAACTATCAGCTGACTCTACTAGAGGTAGCTTGAAAGAGTCGCAAATCATCTCTGTAAGAGGTTTGTACCAGCAATTTCTCAGATTGCGAGGCTGAAAAAAAGTTCAACTCTAGTTGTCTCCTCTGCAGAGGAGTACTCGGTTTGCCTTTCTTCCCGATTACCTGAGGGTAATCCTTCATTCTCTACCCACTGTTCCCTTGATAAGGGATCTCAGGTGGGGGGAGGGGATCTAACACGCTTCCCATCCTTGGATAGCGGATGCGATTAAAGTCACTCATTTTCCTTCTAGGCCCTGCAAGGCAGAGGAAAAATGCATCTTCAATCATTTATACAGGGGCTGAATATTCCTCTTAGGCTCAGTTTCCACTATTGAAACCCCAAAGTTGCACGATTTTACTGTGATCCTTTGCTGCCGAGAATACGTCGGGGCGCGATTTTGATGGAAACAATGCCTGTGTATTCTAGAGGTTTATGGACCTCAAGTCGCATCAAAGTGGTACCAAAGTAGTGCAGGGACTACCTTGAAGTCGCACAGATCACAGTATTTCTTGGAAATCATGCCCTAGAGTTTGACGGTGGGGGCCGTCACCGCTGCCTAGAGGCAGCTGCCCCTGCGCAGGGGAAGGAATCTGTTTAAGTGACTTGTCCAAGGTCACAAGGAGCCAACGTGAGGATGAGGTCCCACGTCTTTCAGGAAGCCTTCCATGGATACGCTGGCCGTCAGAGTAGTTAACCTGTGAGGAGTGGCTCCTTCACTAGTGAACGCCGACATGTGGATCTGAACCCATGTCTGTCAGGAAGTCTCCCATGGCTGCACTGGCCGTCAGAGTACTTAACCTGTGAGCTGTTGTGGCTTCACTTTAAATAAAAAAGGACATTTATACCTTCTACTGAACAAAAGAGCTTTACTGCTAGAAATCATTTGGATGTATTTCACCAAACCTTCCCCAATGAAAAGGGAAACTAGTCAGACACCCTTTTTTGCAAGATGCTTCGGCTGACCAACCCTTTTAACCACAGGGTCCTAAGCATGTGTTTTAGAACAAGCGCAAGGCGAGACGCCTGGTGGATAGGGTCTTTTATGGCATCTATGGCGAAACATAGCGCCATTGGTAGGAGGATTTTAACAAAAAAAATTCCAACTCCTTATCTGTTGGATGCTTAACCAATTATGCATCTTTATTGATGCTGGAAATCGCCGCGTCTACTGCTGGTATTTCCAACCCTTGTGAATTTTTCCTCCATGGATAGAGAACTGAGAAACTCTTTGGAGGGAAAAAAAATGCTTATCCATATGATCCCATTCAGCATAAATAAGCACTGTAAAAGGGTTTTTTTTTTTTTTTGTTTTTTTTTTTTTAAACCAAAAGAAAGGACCTGGACTTTCAGCTTACTCAGTTAGGAGTAGTATAAAAAAGTGGAATGAACCATCTCTGTAAGAGTTTGTACCATCAATCTGTCAGATTGTGAGGTTGCATAAGTTTCATCAACTGTTGTTTCCTCCGCAGAGGAAAATTTGGCTTGTTTTTCCCCGTGATCACCTGAGGATAACACCTCACCCTGTGCCCACTGTTCCCTTGGAAAAAGGGGTTTGAGGTGGGGGAGGGGATCTAGCATGCTTCCTATCCTCTTGGATGGAGAATGCGATTAAAGCCGCTAATCTTCCTTTTAAGCCCTACAGGGCAGAGGAGAATGCATCTTCAGTCACATACACAGGGGCTGAAGTGTGAGAGGCAGTTGCACCACCAATTGCTTCCAATGACTCACCCTGGCTTGCCATGTCAGGTATCTCCGGAGAGGATGACAGTGTGGAGGCATGACTGGAGTTCCCAGCGCCTGGGGGTGGAATCCTTGGTACCTTTGTGGTACACTGGAAATCAAATGTGCTAAGCACAACAGCAGAGGCACTTTAACAAATTATGGTATTTGCTGAACAATAGTTTTAGCAAAAGAACACAAAGTCACCATAAGGATCAGCCTTTGATGCTGAGTACCATAATATTTCCTGTGCTGGAAATGCCTGTTTACACACCTTAAGGCTGGGTTCACACTGGTGCGACACGACAGCCGTCCTACTTTGGATCCGACTTTGCCCTGCGACATGAAGCCGGCATGTGTCCGACTTTCAATGAACGGGGATCCGACTTGGATCCCCGCCAATGCCCGGCATTGTTTGGTATGAATCTTTAGGGGGAACTCCGCGCCAAATTTTAAATAAAAATCCGGCATGGGTTCCCCCTCCAAGAGCATACCAGGCCCTTGGGTCTGGTATGGACCTTGAAGGGAACCCCCTACGCCGAAAAAACGGCGTGGGGGGTCGCCCCCAATCCATACCAGACCCTTATCCGAGCACGCAGCCCGGCCGGACAGGAATGGGGGTGGGGACGAGCGAGCGCCCCCCCCCTCCTGAACCGTACCAGGCCGCATGCCCTCAACATGGGGGGTGGTGCCTTGGGGGAGGGGGCGCGCTGCGGCCCCCCCACCCCAAAGCACCTTGTCCCCATGTTGATGAGGACAAGGGCCTCTTCCCGACAACCCTGGCCGTTGGTTGTCGGGGTCTGCGGGCGGGGACTTATCGGAATCCGGGAGCCCCCTTTAATAAGGGGGCCCCCAGATCCCGGCCCCCCACCCTATGTGAATGAGTATGGGGTACAGCGTACCCCTACCCATTCACCTAGGAAAAAAGTGTCAGTTTAAAAAAAAAACACTACACAGATTTTTAAAGCATTTTATTAGACAGCTCCGGGGGTCTTCTTCCGACTTCGGGGGTCTCTCCGGTTCTTCTCCACGCTCTCCGGATCTTCTGCCGGGCTCCTCCACTCTCTTCTGCTCTTTTGCCGCTCTTTTGCTAAAGCGGAGGAGCCTGGTCTTCAATCTTCTGCCTTCTGCCCTCTTCTCCTGATGTTGACACGACGCTCTCTGGGGCTAGAATGCTCTCTGTGCGCTCTGCTCTGACTTATATAGGCGGTGACCCCGCCCCCTTATGCCGTCACAGTCCCTGGGCATGCTGGGACTGTGACGGTTTAGGGGGCGTGGTCACGATGACCACGCCCCCTAAACCGTCACAGTCCCAGCATGCCCAGGGACTGTGACGGCATAAGGGGGAGGGGTCACCGCCTATATAAGTCAGAGCAGAGCGCACAGAGAGCATTCTAGCCCCAGAGAGCGTCGTGTCAACATCAGGAGAAGAGGGCAGAAGGCAGAAGGCAGAAGGCAGAAGATTGAAGACCAGGCTCCTCCGCTTTAGCAAAAGAGCGGCAAAAGAGCAGAAGAGAGCGGAGGAGCCCGGCAGAAGATCCGGAGAGCGTGGAGAAGAACCGGAGAGACCCCCGAAGTCGGAAGAAGACCCCCGGAGCTGTCTAATAAAATGCTTTAAAAATCTGTGTAGTGTTTTTTTTTAAATTGACACTTTTTTCCTAGGTGAATGGGTAGGGGTACGCTGTACCCCATACTCATTCACATAGGGTGGGGGGCCGGGATCTGGGGGCCCCCTTATTAAAGGGGGCTCCCGGATTCCGATAAGTCCCCGCCCGCAGACCCCGACAACCAACGGCCAGGGTTGTCGGGAAGAGGCCCTTGTCCTCATCAACATGGGGACAAGGTGCTTTGGGGTGGGGGGGCCGCAGCGCGCCCCCTCCCCCAAGGCACCACCCCCCATGTTGAGGGCATGCGGCCTGGTACGGTTCAGGAGGGGGGGGGGGCGCTCGCTCGTCCCCACCCCCATTCCTGTCCGGCCGGGCTGCGTGCTCGGATAAGGGTCTGGTATGGATTGGGGGCGACCCCCCACGCCGTTTTTTCGGCGTAGGGGGTTCCCTTCAAGGTCCATACCAGACCCAAGGGCCTGGTATGCTCTTGGAGGGGGAACCCATGCTGGATTTTTATTTAAAATTTGGCGCGGAGTTCCCCCTCAAGATCATCTGAGCACAAGTCGCGTGCCGAAGTCGGATCATGCAAGACGGCAATCCGACTTTGATCCGACTTCAATGATAGTCAATAGGCTGAAGTAGGATCAAAGTCGGACCAAAGTAGTACAGGGAGCATTTCTAAAGTCGGAACGACTTGTGTCGGACCAGTTAGGACGGCTCCCATAGGGAAACATTAAATTTCACACGTCATGCGACATGAGCTCCCAATGTCGGAGCGTTTGTCGGACCAGTGTGAACCCAGCCTTACATGCCCAGCGCTCCTGTGTCTTAGTGTGACAGACTTCTGTCTTCAGCATATGAACTGAGAGCGTCTGTGTTAAACCTTAGGTGAGAACCTGATTACACATAAGTGTCAGCTGTTACCGCACCTCTCCAGGAGGAGAGGGGAGGGGGAGGGGAATTTTTATTAGCAGTGTTTGTTAAGCTCTTAGTTTTAACCACCTCAATACTGGGCACTTTCACCCCCTTCCTTCCCAGACCAATTTTCAGCTTTCAGTGCTCTCTCACTTTGAATGACAATTACTCAGTCATGCTACACTGTACCCAAATGAAATTTTTATCATTTTGTTCACACAAATAGAGCTTTCTTTTGGTGGTTTTTATTCACCACTTCATTTTTTATTTTTTGTGATATAAGCGAAAAAAGAGCAAATATTTTGAAAAAAAACCCAAAATTTTCTACTTTCTAGTTTAAAAGAAACCAAAAAAATTAAATTTTGTCGAAAATTTAGACAAAAATGTATTTTACCACATGTCTTTGGTAAAAAAATCCTGATAATTGTATGATCATTGGTTTGTGTGAAAGTTATAGAGTCTACAAGCCATGCTATGCATTATTGAAAATGTATCAATCCTAATGCACTGATGGCCTAATGCACTGATCTCATTTCTTGAGGTCCTAAAATGTCAGGACAGTACAATAACCCCCCAAAAGACCCCTTTTTGGAAAGAAGACAGTCTGAGGTATTTAGTAAGAGGCATAGTGAATTTTTTGAAGTTGAAATTTTTTCCCCACAATGCTTTGGAAAATTAAGAAATAGATTTTTTTTTTTCCTTCACTAAATTGTCATATTTACAAGTTATTTACACACAGTGCAGGTATAATTGCAATTACACCCCAAAATACATTCTGCTATTTGTCCTGAGTATGGCGATACCCCATTTGTGAGACTTTTCCACAGCCTGGCCACATACAGAGGCCCAACATCCATATAGCACCATCAGGCGTTCTAAAGGCATAAATTACACATTTAATTTCCTGAGTACCTATCACATTTTTGAAGGCCCTGGAGCACCAGGACAATGGAATTACCCACAAAATGACCCCATTTTGGAAAGAAAACAACCCAATGTATATTCTATGAGGCATAATGAGTCTTTTGAACATGTCATTTCTTTCCACAAGTTTTTGGAAAATGTGGAAAGAAAATGAAAACCTATTTTTTTTCTCACAAAGTTGTCAATTTAGAAGATCTTTCTTACACATAGCCAAAATGACACCCCAAAATACATTCTGCTACTCGTCCTGAGTATGGCGATACCCCATGTGTGAGACTTTTCCACTACCTGGCCACATACAGAGGCCCAACATGCAAGTAGCACCTCCAGGCTTCTAACACATAGCATGTACACACCAAGAATTACATCCCAAAATACATTCTGCTGAGCAAAAGGTAAAAAAAAAAAAAGCTCACCTGTTTTAGCAGGCAGGAATACCGTTCCAGAGCAGCCAAAGCATTTGTCCAGACAGCCAAAGGAAATGTCCAGGAATTGTCCAGGCAGCAGACAGATATGGAAAAGTATGAACTTGGTTCAGTACAGTCCAAGGTTTAGCAGGCAGTCCAGGTAACAGGCATGGCCAGTCCAGGTGGCAGGCAAAGGCATGGCAAGGTCATGTGGCAGGCAAAGGCATGGCAAGGTCATGTGGCAGCAGGCAGCACTTTGTATCGGCCCTTGGTCAGGTAAAACCTGAGGACAGGGGTACAGGCTTCTTCCCACCCAAATCTCTACGAAGCCTCCGAGTCTCCAGACCCTAATCCGAGAAAACTAAAAACCCGGAGAAAATGTTTTCTCCACTCGGAAAACCTTTTCTGGAGCCCCTCACATATGTGAGACCCCTGTGCTGTACAGTGGCAGGGCAAATGATCAGTTCAGGAGGCATAGTCGTTAACAGTCCGGGTCATTCACAGAAATGGCAGATAGTGGAAAAAAAATCATCTTCACTGTACTAATAGTGTAGTGAAGTGTGATAGCTCCGATAGCACGTTCCAATACAGAGCCCTGGCTCGGAGGGACATTGGGGACAGTAGTATCGGGTGTCACGGCGAATTCCTCTACTTGCACATACACAACTTTTTTTGGGGGTTTGCGACCTGTTTGGGTAAGAGGGAGGATTTCGGGAAAGTGCCTTTCATGGAGTCTGGCTAACGCATCGGAGCGAATTAGTTGAGGGGCTTGGCCTTGGGGATAGAGAAGGGCTGTGAAAATTTCTTCTTGGAATTTTAGATAGGGTAGGGAACTTTGGGTGCACTTAGAAAAAATGATATAGGAATTAAATAAGGCAAGTTGCATCAAATAAATGGCGACTTTCTTGTACCAAAATAGTGATCTCCTGGTGGCCAAGTAGAGCTGCATCATCTGGTCGTTCATATCCACCCCCCCATGTATAGGTTGTACTCATGCACACATTTTGGCTTCTGTATGGGGCCTCCTCTTCTCTGAAGTTCCACCAAGGTGTCGTCATGTATTGTTGAAAGGATGTAGACATCTCTTTTTTTATCTCTCCACTTCACCGCTAGTACTTCTTCAGTTCGCATACTGGCCATTTCACCCTGCTTCAATTTCTTGGCGACCAATCTTTGTGGGAAGCCTTTGCGGTTGGTCCGTGCTGTCCCACAGGCCACAGTGTTCTTTAGGTACAAATGGCGGAAAAGTGGGAGACTAGTGTAGAAATTGTCTAGGTAAAGGTGGTAACCTTTCCCAAGTAATGGTTGGATCAGCTGCCAGACAATTTTGCCACTTGTTCCCATGTAGGTAGGGCATCCAGGGCTGTTTAGCTGTCTGTCTTTTCCCTCATAAATGATAAAATCATATGTGTAACCCGTGGCCCTGTCACACACCTTATAAAATTTTACCCCACGTCTGGCTCTTTTACTGGGGAGGTATTGTTTTATTCCCAGTCTTCCGGTGAAGTGTACCAGGGATTCATCCACACATGTTTCTATCAGGGGTAAACATCTCCTTGAAGCTGGCGCAAAAAAAAATTGATTAGGGGCCGAATTTTGAATAACTTATCGTAACTGGGATGATTTCGAGGGAGGCATTGGGCATTGTTATTGAAGTGTAAAAATCACATGATCATCTCATAACGGTTCTGGGCATAAATGACGAATAGATCGGCATGTGGTGGATAGGTTGGGTAGACCAGTAAGAATGGAGTTCATTTTTTTGTCAGCCCCATGTTGAGGGTTAGGCCAAGGAAAATTTTAAATTCTTCTACGGTGAGGGGTTTCCAAACAAAAGGACGGGCATATGAGGAACTGGGATTGTTGGCTATATGTTGGCTGGCATATAGATTACATTGCTCCACAATGTAGGTTAGGAGATCATTGGTAAAAAATAAATGAAAATAATAAAGTGGGGTTACATTCTCCGTCTGCATCTGAGGGCCTGGCTGGGCTGTGAAAAAGGGGTATTACAGGTTCTACTGATGTATCGGGCAGCCATGTTGGCTACAGTAGAACATCTGGGAGGCTAGTATGGGCACTGCCTCGTTGATGGGATCCGTTGCTAGCATCTGGCCTATCTTCTAGGAAGGTTGCAGAAGTGCTGGTGGATGCCTGCCTATCCCGGAGTGCTGCGCTGCTGGTGGATGCCTGCTGGTGGATGCCCTGGAGTGCTGCGCTACTGGTGGATGCCTGCATATCATCCTGGAGTGCTGGGCTGCTGGTGGATGCCTGCATATCATCCTGGAGTGCTGGGCTGCTGGTGGATGCCCTGGAGTGCTGCGCTGCTGGTGAATGCCTCCTCCTGCTCATTTCTCCTGATTCTCCTTGTTAGGATTGTATCTTCCTCTGTTTCCAACTCTGAGCCACTGCTTTCCACTGGCTCATAGTCGCTATCCGAGTCTGATGGAGAGAATTCCCCGCTACTCTTGTCCGAAATACTCTGGAGTATTTGGAGAGCCTCCTCTGCGCTGCAAGACCTTTTTGTCATGTTGGCGGGCAGATGTGTCAGATGGCAGGCGGCAGATGTGCCAGATGGTGGGCGGCTGTGTCAGATGGCAGGCGGCAGATGTGCCAGATGGTGGGCGGCTGTGCCAGATGTTGGCGGGCAGATGTGCCTGATCGTGGGCAGATGGTGGCTGGCAGATGTGCCTGATGATGGTGGGCGGCTGGTGTGTCAGCTGATGACGGGCTAATGTGTCAGCTGATGACGGTGTCAGATGGCGGGCGGCAGATGTGCCCGATGACTGGCGGGCAGATGTGCCCGATGGCAGGCGGGCAGATGTGCCCGATGGCAGGCGGGCAGATGTGCCCGATGGCAGGCGGGCAGATGTTCACTGACAGGTGTTTTCACTGTTTGGGGACACTAGCTGGGTGATCAGTGGGTAAACAGCAGACAAACAGCTTTATTACTCACTGATCTCCTGGCTGCAGCACAGATCTCTCTTCCTCTCCTCACTGACAGACTCTGTGTGAGGAGAGGAAGAGATGAGAGCAGTTACTACGCTCTCTATTTACATTACATGACGACTGTGATTGGACACAGTCGTCATGTGATCAGGAGGGCCAATCACAGGGCCCTCCTGGGTGCTGTCTCTGGGAGACACAGGCAGATCGGGATCGCGCCGCTACGCGGGCACACGGCGGCGCGATCTCCTGTCATCTGCCACCCCCTCCCCCTTGTTTACTATACGATGGCTGTGATTACACACAGCCATCGTGCGGATCAGGAGGGCAAATCACATTGCCCTCCTGCCGCTCTGAGATGCGGCGTGTCCGAGTGACACGTGCGCATCGGGATCGCGCGCCCGCGTGATCCCGCTCCTTCTGAAGGACGTTCGGGAACGTCCAGTCAGAAGGAGGGAGCTCCCACCCGGCCGTATATGTGCAGTGGTCGGGTGGGAAGTGGTTAAAGGAAGACTTCACTTTATATATAAAAATGCAAATGTCTGCTTTGTATGTTCATAAACTACTGCTGTAACCCCTTTAGATCCCTCAGAAGAGGAACACCATCTGTTCAATTAAGAACTCCCCTCTGGCTGCAGGGACCACACCCGCTGCTATAGCCAGGCACAGAGCTGCTGAAAAAGCATTGTACTAGGTAAGTGTAATATACTCCCTCTAGAGGAGACATTTTAAAGGCATACAGTTACACACAGAGAGAGAGAGAAAAAGGCATAGGTGGACTTTTTACAGTTCCTAGGCTTCTCCCGTTACCTTATCCTCGCTGCAGGATACTGCTGATTTAACAAACAGATCCAACCCTTACCCATCACGGCGTAGTTAAACCTTCAAAGACTGGGGCCCTTTTTAATAGGGGTTCCGCTCCTTTGGACCTGTATAGCACCCCTCAGGAACAACTTTAGGTAATATGAAAAACCAGAAAGATTCCTGGTTCCTAGGGTCCAGCTCTCAAAGAAGCTTACAGGCAAAACCTCGTTCTTCAATGCAAGGCCCAGGTACCATCCTATGGCCTCAGTGGCGAGGATGGATCCGGTTGTGGAGGTTTTTTAAATCCAGCATGGATCCCTCCCTGGAGCTCCCCAGAGCACATCTTCACTCGTGACCAACACCTTAGACACTGGCGAAAAAAAAACTGAGGACTCCTGGAAGGAGGAGGGGTTATATAGGGGAGTCAACTTCCTGTATTGGTTATACCAGTGTCAACACCTTAAGGTAGGCCCACAACCCACCAAGTAATTACTTGAGGCTCTGTGTCCTATGATGTACGATAAAGAAAACAAAAAACACAAACTTCAATGAATAAAAAAAATAAAACAAAAACTAAAGTTAGCCCAATCTTTTGGTATATTGTGAAAGATGTTACGCCGCAAGAATTGTGATCTTTATTCTAAGAAAAAAAAAAAAAAAAAAAATTGCGATTCTCATTTTAACCAGAATCGTGGAGCTCTAGTACCCAGTGTACAGTTTTCTTCAGTACCATGGTGTAAAGGGTATCTAATAGTTCCTCACATTCAACTAGGCTTTTTCTGTAATGTTAACCACTTACAGCCTGCCCGCCGTCGTTATAAGTCGGCTGTTAAGAGGAATACCATTGTTATGGCAGCAGCTAGCTAGGTGCCATAACACCAGTATCCTCTTCAGCAGTCCGCTTTCAGATATAACTGGTCTCTGTGGTGGATTCACCGCAAGATCACTTAACGGTGGCAGGAGAGGCCCCCGCTCCTGACACGCTTCGGTGGTCTCCGCCGGTAGCGGTGGAGATAATCACGTCCTCTCCCCTGTTTGGATGGCTGCCAAGTGAGGGAAAGATGGCCCCCACTTGGCTCCATAGCATTGGCTGCAGAAGCGACATCAAATGTCACTTCTGCCCAATGCTCTTAAAAGGAGAAGTTTTTTTTTTTTTTTCAAAATGACTTTTTGAATTTTTTTTTTTA
Source organism: Lithobates clamitans (assembly GCA_037952925.1). Lineage (NCBI taxonomy): Eukaryota > Metazoa > Chordata > Amphibia > Anura > Ranidae > Lithobates > Lithobates clamitans. The sequence continues at coordinate 754,554 of JBBGZY010002328.1, forward strand.
TTGCATTTTAGTGTAAATATGAGATCTGAGGTCTTTTTTTGATGTTTACATTCCTTGTAATAGGAATAAAAAAGTGACCAACATTTTTTTTTCTTAAAAAGGAACAGTGTCAAAATAAAAAGTAAAAAAAAAAAAAAAAAAATACATAAAGCACCGTCACGACGAGCTCGCGGGCAGAAGCAAAAACGCATACGCAAGTCGCGCCTGCATATGAAAAACGGTGTTCAAACCACACATGTGAGGTATCGCCACAATTGTCAGAGCGAGAGCAATAATTCTAGCACTAGACCTCCTCTAACTCAAAACTGGTAACCTGAAGAAAATGTTTAAACATCGCCTATGGAGATTTAAGGATAAATGTTTGTCACCATTCCATGAGCGGGCGCAATTTTGAAGCATGACATGTTGGGTATCAATTTACTCGGTGTAACATTATCTTTTTACAATATAAAAAAACAATTGGGCTAACTTTACGGTAGTCTTATTTTTTCATTCAAAAAGTGTATTTTTTTCCCCCAAAAAAAGTGCACTTGTAAGACCGCTATGCAAATACAGTGTGACAAAGTATTGCACAGACCGCATATATATCAATTGCAAAGACCTGCTGGGAGGTTAGTGTGGGAGGAAACACACAGGGAGAACATGTAATCTCCAGGCAGGTAGTGCCGTGGTTGGGATTCAACCCAATGACTAGTGATACCAGGCAGAGGCACTAACCATTAAAGCTCAACTCCAGGCAAAAAATAAAAATAAATTCTCGGGCAGTGGGGCCGTGCTAATGCTGCATAGGTTTAACTGCTCACTCTTTTTCTAAGGGAGAAGAGAGTGGAGATACATTTACCTGATCCCCAGATCCTTCCAGCACAAGACCAGTCTGGCACCCCTGCGCTCACGTGGTCTTGAATAATGGACTGTTCCTGATGTCATTCTGCCCAGAGCAGGCTCCATATAACAGGTGCAGTCCACTAATGGACGGGGGGGGGGGGGCTTGGGTCGAAGTGCCATTTTCCTGAGGATTAAAGGATTCAATGAATAAACTTTCTGCTCACCCCTAGGCACTGACCCATTTTGCCCATTGATGGTCTTTAACCACTTGCCAACCAGCTACATACTGGTACGTCACTGGGACTTCAAGTGGTTATACCGGGATGATGCCTGCAGCTGCAGGAATCACCCTGGTACCATTTTTTTAGAGCTGGTGGTCAGCCCTCTTGTAAAAGCAATCCTAACAGCTTTAGCCGCTGGATTGCTTTTACAAGCAGGAGGGGACATCCTTCCCACTGCCTTCTGCAGCTTGCTTGGATTCTCCCATCTCCCATCCACCATCTGGCCAGACCGTGAAAAGTGCTCTAGTACTTAATGTAAATCATCCAAGTGTAGAAGTCCACATAAATAGTCCATTAAAAGTTCAAAAAAGCCGGTATGTGTTCACTTCCATTAAAAAAGAGAAGAAAAAAGTGCAATTCAATCTACCGTATATACTCGAGTATAAGTCGTTCCGAGTATATAAGTCGAGACCCTAATTTACCACAAAAAAAAAAATTAAAAAAAAAAAAAAAAAAAATGGGAAAAAAACTTATTGACCCGAGTATAAAAGATGAGGGTGAGAAATGCACAGCTACTGTAAGTGGAAAAAGAGGGTCAACAAAACCCATCTGCAGCTGTATACCTCCCTGTGTCCTGTGCATATGTGTCCTGTGCATATGTGCATGTGTCATGTACCCGTGTCCTGTGTATGTGTCATGTGTATATGTACCCGTGTCATGTGTACCTGTGTGCATGTGTCTGTGTGCATGTGTGTGCATCCTACCCCTGGCCTGTGCATGCCTCCGTGCGTCGCTCTGCACCGATCAGCGAGTAGTATTTGGCGGCCATTCACTGTTCAAAAGCCACGCCTCCTCCTCGTCCACGATAGGCAGAAAACGCAATTTCCCAGCAGTCAGCCTATCACGGACATTCTCTCATCCTCATACCACGAACGAGGTTGAGAGAAAGTCCGCGATAGGCTTTCAGTGTACAGCCCATCACAGACGAGGAGGCGCGGCTTTTGAACAGGGAGAGCCGCTGCCGAGTGCTATGTAGCACATGCTGGCTGCCGTCTGCCTGCATGACACGCTGATCATGCAGACAGATGGCGGTGACTCGGGGCACTTTCAGCCCCAAAAAAAGGGGCTAAAAAATTCGACTTATACACGAGTATATACGGTAAGTATCCAACAGTGCAAATCCTCCACCACTATAATTTGCAGTAAAAGAAAAATAAAGTGTATTTTACTCCCAAAAAATTATTTGAAAAAAATGCTGCGCAAATTCCATGCGACAAAAAAATAAATAAATAAATAAATAAATAAATAAATAAATAAAAACACGACCCACCAATTTTATTCTCTAGCAATTCTATACCCAAAAAATATAATCACATTTGAGGGTTCCAAGTAATTTTCAATACAGATTGTTACATGTGAACAAAAAAAGTGTCAGAAAAAGGCAGGCGGTCAAGTGGCCACTCTGCTACCCCTTCTACTCATCTAAGTAGGTTCTTTTCAATTGTAACGAGCGTTGGGAACATACTCAGCAATTCTACCCAAATGGGTACCCAGTTACCTTCGTCACGAGGTAACATGACAGGCAGATGCTGATTGCCCGAGAACATTATGGAAGGTGTGAAAGTTTAATAAAACACACACCCTTTTCCAATTCCACAACCCATCCCATAGTGCCATGTATGGGGCAGTTGTTAATTGTTCAAGTTACATGGCTTAGCCCGGGTTCACACTGAGCTGCGGGAACGAAGCTGTGCGAGTTCAGATGAACTCACATGATTTCACTCCTGCATGTCAGTCCCAATTGCGGGTTTCTGCACAGATTTCAATGAAAATCGCACCCCAAAAATCGCAAAAAAGTAGTACAGAAACGACTTTTTAAAATCGGTGGGGCATCGCAAAGACAGCAGTGCCATTACCGCCGATTTGACATGTCAAATCACACCAATGTGAACCAGGGCTCAAAGAGAAAGTAAACCCTGCATGGGGGGGGGTATTTCACCTTCCCTGCAAAGTAAAGGTATAATGTGCTAGTATGCATTGAATACTAGCATATTATGTGACACTTACTTGCAAGCAAAGCCCACGGCATCCCCACTGCAGCCCGCATCCATGTTCGCCCTCTTCCTTTCGGGGGCCGCGGACTTCAGCTATGTGACTGGCCAGAGCCGCAGGTCATGACACTCGCTCCTGCAGAAGATGGCACGGGCGGCCGCTCCTTCAGAGGGCATTGGTGCAGTAAACAGTACCTAGGAGGTAAGCCTTACCTATAGGTACAAGTACTGCAGGGAGGTTTACAACCTCTTGAGCCTGGGTTCACACCAATACGAATATACAGCGGGTGTGATATGTTTAGGAGCACACAGATTATGTAAAAAGCATAGTATTCCATGGCTTTGGTTCATATCCATGCATTGCAAACACAAAAAAGGGACCGGTCATGTTGGCTGCAATGCAAATTCCTATGGCGCAGTGCAAATTTTATCATCTATATAAGCTTCAATTGAACTTGCAATAAATTCGCAGCACACAGTTCACATCTCTGGCTCACTGTCTGCCTCCTGAAATTTTCGGTAAATTTGCACCTGTCCACCTCAACGCGCAAGTCAAATTCGCACCTCACAGGACAAAAACAAAAAACAAAATTAAAATTTTTGCAGTACATCCCATCGCAGTAATGTGAACCTGGGCTTAAGGTGTGAAATGTCAAACAACAACAGGGAAGAGAAAGGTGGTAAATATATATTATATATTATATATAGCGCTGGTAGATTTGCAATCTACCACGTTAGGTAAATTTAGTAACTTGTTCGTTAAATAAGTTAAGTTTGCCTCTGTTCCAGCTTGGCTGACGTGTAATGTTTCCGTGCTGACTGGTGGGTGTCGCTGTTATCACTGGTTAGTGTTGGAAAGGCAACATGTCAAAGCGTATGGATGCTCCTCCCTCCCGGAGGCACGCTCAGTGGAGGTGGTCCTCCGAGTTGCATTCTGGGCGAGGGTATTTATGGGACAGACGCCATATTTTGGGGTTCGTTTTACAGCCACCTGCTGGCCCTCCTGGCCGACAGGTATGCATTAGAGAGCCATCTTGTGGTCCTCCGTTCGAGGCCCACGTCGCTGCGGCACATGGGAGGGTCCAGAAGCTTGTCTGGGGCCTACCACAGCAGCAGAGGAATGGTCCTGAGCTGTCTATCCAGAGTGAAGACGCTGGACAACCGAGGAGATCCCAGGGGAGGACCCGTCATGGAAGGATCATGCAGAGTGCTGGTCTGGAGAGGGGCCTGGTGACTCGGTTGGAGGATGTATCCTAAAGTAATCCTACCGCATAGTACTGCCGGGTTGGCTTAAAGGTTCAGGCACTGTGACTGACATTCATTGCAGAAAAAAACAATACATCCTGTGGCAGAGGATCGTACGGGTTTGTTCCCAAACAAGTCTGTGGCAGAGACACTTGTTCGTGCTACGTACTGGCTGCTAGGCAAGTCAGAGAGGCCTATCCAGGCGAGCAAGGAGTGTGTCCCACGAGGGGAGCGCATTCTATTGCAATATCCAAATTCTACCAGGACATTTGTCAAGAATCTTACACAAAGATATTTGAGTTTCTTCTGCAGTTTCCTTTCCGCCTCTTTTCTGCTACTTCCTTAGTAAATTGTTTAATAAAGCATTGAAAACGTACTCAAGTGTTGGTGCGTGTGACGTCCAGAGGTAAACTCAACGGAACCCTAGACCTAGTGCAACAAGGGAAGGAGTGCCCTTTTCATGCCCCTTTGAGGACAAAGTTGTCCTCTTCCAGGCACAGTGTGTCCTCTTCCAGGCACAGTGAGGTACATTATACAATAAAGTTTTACATCTTCCAACATGATCGTGCACAAATGTCTTAACCTCTTCCATTCCACTCTGTTTTGCCTTGTAAGAGAACCGATTTTTATTAAAACACACAATTCTCCTGCCCAGTGGTGGCACTGCTAGAGACTGGGTGATAAAGGCCAGCACTCCAAAATACAGCAACAGGACACAGCATTACCAGTATGACACTATGATCTTCTATAGAAATCTGATTATTCCCCCCAGTAATTGCCCCTCTCACCTCCGATATTCAGCTGGCAGTCCCAGATCTCCTCACTGACCGGGTTTGTGATCCTGACCCGGAATCTCCTCTCGGCGTCGTCTCTCTGCACACTGGGGATAATCAGCGTCCTATTGTCATCTATCAGCCGGAGAGGCTCCCCGTTCTCCTCCAAAGTCACTGGGCCAGCAGAGTAGTAGACGCTCACAGTCATGTTCAGACCCTGCAAGCTGCTGCTAGTAAAGATGTTGAAGTCAAGAACATGATCTGGAATTATCAGAACAGTCACCATCAGTCACATGTAGCAAAGGATAAAAATTGTGTGGTGCAGGAATAGCGATACCAAGGTGCATTAGACAGTCCAAAGAAAAAAAAAAAAAAAATCTAACAAAGTCTATAATCCTATTGAGAGCCACACTGCAGGCAGAGCTTGTCCTTGTAGAGTAGAAGCAATACTCCATGCTATACAAACAAAACAAAGACAGAACAGCGCGAGTGTAGTAATGCTAAAAACAGCATTTATTTGCGCTACAATGAGCAACTCACAGGAAGTTAAAGTATTTTTTTTTTTTTTTTTTTTTAATTTAAAATCCGATTTTTTTTTTGAATTTTTTATCAAATTTATTTTAATAAAATGCTTTTGGAGTAAAAAAAACCTAAAAGATAATGCATCTTAAATAGAAAACTAATAATTTACTTTATTCAGCATGAAATGGAGGTTAGTTATGTACTATGAGGCTGTATATTCTGCAATATTTACATTTTTAGTAAACTCATTCAATGAATCCAAGCTCTGCAAGCTGAGATAACATGCACTGCATTGATGCAATCACACAATTTCACAGTAATCAAGAGATAGAACAAAGTTCAGGAATGTTCCTTTATCCCATGGTTTTGCAAATCCACCCTGGTAAATGTTAAAGATGTTTCACTACTTAACCAAGTAACTTTTTCAGCTCTGACAGTCAGAAACATACCCCAGAAATTCCAGCCACATGGGTAACTCAGTTATCTTGGTAAAATTATTGGATGTGTCAAGGCAGATGTTGATTGACTTGAACGTTTGTAAAAAAAACAGTTCAGGGGCCTTTCCGGAATGCAGTGCGCCTGTGTGCAAGATCATAAGTTGGGCCTTATTCTTTAACCCATTTACAACACAGTAACACATAGTAACATCTGGGAGGTGGCCTTTACACCTGAGGACCACATCTTTCACCGAGAGCCCCGAGTCTCCTACGAAAGATCGAGAACCAGGAGCCTTCATTCCGGTTCACTGTGATTGGCTGTCACAGTGATCAGTCACTGTGGATCCCGCTGCTGGATTATTTTCTCCTCTAAATGGAGAAGGATACAATGTAAACAAGTGTGTTAAAAATAAAATAACAAAATTTTTAAAATGAGGAAAAAAAATTTAAAAAAAGCAAAAATGTGCGCTGTGGTGGACCCATATTAGGGCCCAGAAACAAAGCAGTAAATATATATAAAAAGGAGGGATCAAAGCGCCACTTCCAATGTAATATTAGAGCTGCACGATTCTGGACAAAATGAGAATCACGATTTTTTTGCTTAGAATAAAAAGATCACGATTCTCTCACGATTCTTGCAACGTAAAATCTTTCACATTATCAAAAAAAAAAAGGCTAACTTTTCTGGTTAGATTTTTTTTTTTTCATTAAAGTAATTTTTTCCAAAAAAATTGCATTTGAAAGACTGCTGCGCAAATACAGTGTGACATAAAATATTGCAACAACCACCATTTTATTCTCTAGGGTGTCTAAATAAATAAATATATATATATATATATATATATATATATATATATATATATATATATATATATATATATATATATATATATATATATATATATATATATATATATATATATATATATTTGGGGGTTCTAAATAATTTTTCTAGCAAAAAAGAAATGATTTTAACTTGAAACGAACAAATGTCAGAAAAAGGTTTAGGGCTCTTTCACACGGGGCAGATCAGTGATGATCCGCCCCGTGAACATCAGCTTGCTCAGCGGGGATCGCTCCGCTGAGCAGGAAGATGACAGGTGCATCGCTGCACACTGTGCAGCGACGGACCTGTCAGAGCGCCGCTCTCCCCTATGGGGGGGGGGGGGGGGGGGGGGGAATTGGATGATGACGGACCGTAGTGTCCGTCGTCACCCGATCCGATAACGGATGGAAAAGTAGGTTTTTCCTCCGTTACACTTTTCGGATCGGAGCGGGTCGGATGTCAGCGGACATGTCACCGCTGACATCCGACGCTCCATAGGGATGAATGCATGTCCGTTTTTCATCCGAAAACGGAAGGATGAAAAACGGACATACGGATCCCCTGTGTGAAAGAGGCCTTAGTGTTTAGGTGGTTAAACTTTTTTCACTTACACAGGAAGTCTATTCCATTGACAAACTGTTACAATGTTTATACTTAGTTCAACTGATAAAGAATGTTTTGTTTCTTGGCAGACTGCCCGGTTTTTCTCTTCCTTTCTTTTGAGGGCTGTGGCTTCAGAAGAATAGAGAGAATTCTCTGCATAGAAAAAATTGTGAAACACTTTAGTCAAGATCGCAATCACGATTCTTGACGATTAAGCACGATAACGATTCTTGACGATTAATTGTGCAGCTCTATGTAATATCCAAATAAGAAGGAAAGGGTTTGCTCGAGGAGCTGAGATTTTTAAGGTGCTTGAAACAATTAGGGCACTTTCACACTGGGGCAGCGTTAGCGGTAAGGCGCTGCTAATATTAGCAGTGCTTTACCGCTGTAATAACGGTGCTTTTGGACCGCTAGCGGCTGAATAATGGGTTAATAGTGCCCGCAAAGTACTGCTGCTGAAGCGCTTTGGCAGTGGTGCCCATTGATTCCAATGACAGGGGCGGTGGCGGAACGATGTATACACCGCTCCTCCCAAAAGAAAAAGTCCGGCAAGCAGCATCTAACGTCCTGCAAGCGCATCGCCCCGGTGTAAAAGCACTCGGCTCTCACACTGGGGCTGCCGGGGAGACTTTTTTTTCCCAGGCGCTTTATAAAGCGCTATTTTTAGCCCAAAAGCACCTGTAAAACGCCCCAGTGTGAAAGGTGTCTTATACATATAAAATTACAAAACTTTTGTTAAAACCTCCTCTTAAAAGCATACATTAAAATAATTACATGCATTAAAACCAAAAAAAGCTCATTTGTATCACTCAACTTTTCTTGGTTACAAAGTTTTTAAAAATTTAAATTTGCTGTTTTTTTTTTTCTTTGCGGTGTAGTAAATCTCAACATGTTTCGCTTTTTTATTTTATTTATTTTTTTAATTCCAGCTCCCCTATGTACGAAAATAGCATTAAGGACCGAGCCTCTGAGATGTGGTGTCTACAAGTTAAAGTTTTTTTTGCTAGAAAATTTACTAGAAAATTACTTAGAACACCAAAATATTATATATTTTTTTTTTCTAACACCCTAGAGCAGGGATATGTAATTAGCGGACCTCCAGCTGTTTCAGAACTACAATTCCCATGAGGCATAGCAAGACTCTGACAAGCCACAAGCATGACACCATGGGACTTGTAGGTTTTGCAACAGCTGGAGGTCTGTTAATTGCATATCCCTGCCCTAGAGAATAAAATGGCGGTTGTTGCAATACTTTCTGTCATACCGTATTTGCACAGCGGTCTTACAAGCATACTTTTTTGGGGGAAAAAAAAAAATACACTTTTTTGTATTAAAAGACAACAGTAAAGTTAGCCCTTTTTTTTTTATATTGTGAAAGATAATGTTACGCAGAGTACGCCGAAACCCAACATGTCACGCTTCGAAATTGCAAACTTTTACCCTTAAAAATCTCCATAGGTGACGTAAATAAATAAAAAAAATTATATGTCTACAAGTTGCATGTTTTGAGTTAGAGGAGTTCTAGAATTATTGCTCTCACTCTACCGATCCTGGCAATACCTCACTTGTGGTTTGAAGACAGTTTTCATATGCGGGCGCTGCTCACATGTGTTCACTTCTGCATGCGAGCTCGGCAGGACAGGGTGCGTTTAAAAAATTTTTTTTTAAAAGTTCTCATTTATTTTACTTTTTTTTTTTTTTACACACTGTTTTTAGAAAAAAAAATAAAAATTGTGTCACTTTTATTCCTATTACAAGGAATGTAAACATCCCCTGTAATAGAGAAAAGAAAACAACAAACAAAAAAACCACACACACACACGACAGGACCTCCTAAATATGAGATCGGGGTCAGATATCATATTTACACAACAATGCAAAGAAAAAAAAAACAGCTCTTTTAAGAGCTATGGGCAGAAGTGATGAGTGATGTTTTGACGTTGCTTCCACCCTGCAGTGGAATGGAGAAGGGTGGTGGCCATCTTCCCCTCACTCGTCTCCATGCCAAGCCAGGGACAGGACTAGATCGCCTCTGCTACCGATGGCTCCGGTAAGTGGCGAGAGGTGGGGCCTCACCCGCCGCCAATAAGTGATCTTGCTGCGAATCTGCCGCAGAGACCACTTCTTCAGCGGGCGGTCCGCTTCAAGATAGAAGAGGATACTGGGGTTATGGCAGCTAGCTGCTGCCTGCCATAACGGTGTTCCTCTTCTTAGTAGAGATGTAACGACGTAAAACGACGGCTAATGAACTTTTTTGCAAAAATAAAACAGCTTTCCATTAAAAATTCTACACACGCTTACCTCACTCTTCATAGCTGTTTACTTCAATACAGTGCACTTACACCCCTCCTTCCTTCTTGCCCAGACCAATTTTCAGCTTTCAGCGCTCAAAGTTTGAATGACAATTACTCAGTCATGTAATACTGTACAGGTACCCATATGAAACATGCATCTTTTTTTCCACACAAATAGCTTTCTTTTGGTGGTATTTAATCACTAGTGTTTGAGGTTTTTTTGTGCTATAAATACATTTTTAAAAAAACGTAAATTGTGAAAAAAGTGGCCTCTCTTTGTTTCTGTCAAAAAATTTAGCCAATCAGTAATTTTTCTTCAAAAATTTTGGCCAAAATTTATGCTGCTACATATCTGTGGTAAAAATAACCCAAATCAGTGCATATTATTTGGTCTTTGAGAAAGTTATAGAGTCTACAAACTATGGTGCCAATCACTGAAAATTGATAACATCTGATCAGGCCTTCAGTTACATTAGGTGAATCTCATTTCTTGAGACACTAACAAGTCAGGAAAGTACAAATACTCCCCAAATGACCCCTTTTTAGAAAGTAGACATTCCAAGGTATTAAGTAGCATGGTGAGTTTTTTTTAAGATGTAAATTTTCCCACAATTCTTTGCAAAATGAAGATTTTTTTTTTATTTACAAAATTGTCTTAATATCAGGTTATTTCTCATACACAGCATATGCATACAACAAATTACACCCCAAAATACATTCTGCTACTTTTTCAGAGTATGGCGATACCACATGTGTGAGACTTTTAAACAGCCTGGCCACATACACAGAGGACCAACACTGAAGTAGTACCTTCAGGCGTTCTAGAAGCATAAATTACACATATTATTCCTACCCATCACACTTTTGAAGGTCCTGGAGCACCAGGACAGTGGAATTACCCACAAAATGACCCCAATTTGGAAAGCAAACACACCAATGTATATTCTATGAGACATGGGCTGCAAATAGGTACTCGGGTACTCAGTCTGGTGACAGGTACTCAGATGGTCTGATGGACTGTGACAGGTACTCTTTATGGGGGGGAATCAGTGTGATTGGTATACACTAAGCTGTAACGAGATGTTACCGCAATCTCCTTCTCACACACGATCGGTGTGTGGGAGGAGAACCCAGTAACATCTCGTTACCACGGTTTGTTGACATTTAGTGATTAGCTGTGAAAAGATCACCAATGGCTGTTTACCAGCTTCGTTGACAAGCAGTGTTCCCGGGAACACGCCGCCACTGACGCGCAGTGTGCTCGCACCATGCACAGTGGGCTGAAACCATCTGATCCAGCCGACTTCATCACGGCCGATCACGTGCTAAACAGCCATGCCCAATGGCTCTTCACCCCCCTCGGTGGCAAGCGGTGTCTCCGTGACACGCCACCACCCGAAGGAACAGGGATGCGTGCGCACGATCACGCGCATTCCCTGTTTAAATGGGAGGCCGTCATATGACGCCCTCCTGCAGAGCCGCGCCGCCTGGCCATCATACGACAGCCGGCAAGCAGTTACAACACACTGCTCACTCAACGTACTTCTGCCTTACTTCCTGGTCAGACTTTTAGGTCATGACACAGGAAAGAGTTGATCAACTGAGGGTAGATGCAGGGGTGTGCCAATGAGATCAGCTGGTCAACTCCTTCCTGTGTCATGACCTATTATAGTCTGACCAGGAAGTAAGGCAGAAGTAATGAAGAAGTGTTTTTAAAAATCTTTGAAGAGAAGGGAGGCAAGTGTGTGTAGAATAAATGGAAAAGAAGCACATTAAAGCTACACTGATACATAGGGGAGCCAGAATTTGGGGGGGGTTTGTGATAAAAAAAAAAGTGAACATAGCCTTTAAAGTATAACTATAAGGCAAAAAAACTTTTTAGTTTTGGATAGAACAGAGAGGGATTAAAACCCGTCAGTTTTGAAAAAAGGTTTTGCCCATAGTTTTATTTTAAGGAGATATCAGGTATCACAGCTCAAGGACAGTGATAATCGTTTTGGTTGAAACCAAAGTTTTTGGAGAGTGATAGATTGAATCACATCAGTCAGGAACCCCCCAGAAGGGTGGAGCCTAGTGAGCCACAGGAGGAGCAACAATCTTCAAATATACCATACTCTTATGGCAGAAAAAAGAACAAAAAGGTTCCCCTGGGGTGGGATTTTAAAGGCATTACCATAGAAAAGGCATAGATGGTAAAAAAGATATTTTTATTACAAAAATGCGAAGACATAACACACAATGCACCAAAGTAAAAATGATTAACACACATAAGTGATACATATAAACAGTTGCATCCGGAGTAACATGTATGTGACAAAAAGTATATCACACAAGGCAACAAAAACAGACAAATAATGTAGGATGAAGTGGGTCTCACTAAACCGACGCGTTTCGGAAAGTCCTTCGTCAAGGTTTGACAAGTGAGAATTATCATCTATTAGATATTATAAAGGCAAGGAATACAACAATAGTTAGCATCGCATACATATAGAAAAAATGGTATGCCCCCCACATCCTATGTGTGAGAGAGTACACACTTACCCAATGCAAATGTTATACAGACATTCAAAACAAACAATCAGCTCTGCTGTGGTATCCCAGGCCACGTGCATATCCCAAGGATCCAATGATGGGTAGGCAGAATGCTATAAGAGGTTCATGTCAGGAGTACCGTCCCCCTAGATGCTGAAAAGACGCTGCGTCCAAGTTTAGGCGCAGCGCCTGTGCGTGGGCTGGGGTCCAAATGGATCTTCGGACCTAAGATTAAACAAACCATGTCATAAGAGAAGGCAAATTTGATGGAGGGAGGGTAGAACTCATATAGGAATTGCATGAGCAGATTATGGTATGTGTAAGACACACCACATATTTGAGAATGATCTACAGAGTAAAATTTGAAAAAGTACCCCCAGTCAAATAGAGTGACTTACCTATGGCAGCCAGGAGCGCAGCGTGAGTGCATCATCCACCTCCGGATCACAAGATCTGAGTGGATGAGCTAGAGTATATATCCCCATTTAGAGGCGCTCCCAGCTGATTGGAAACAGCAATCAGCTGAGCCGCGCCGTGTCCTCCCTGAGCTGCCTCCTCCCATTTACTCCAGCTGTCAGACAGTCAGCCTATAGAACGGCATCCTGTCAACTTGGTCCAATCATGGGCCCCCTGGGAGTGGGCCCCAGCAGACGCCGGCCCCAACCCCACACCGCGCATGCGCGTCAGTCAAGCTGGAGCGCATCGTCACGGCTGACGTCACGGCGCCGCGCGCCGCCCGTCCACTCCCACCGGCACGGAAGCCAGAGCTGGATTCAGCAGACGCTGAACCAGATCAGGGAAGAAGGAACAAAGCCAGTTCCCCTATGTGTCCCAAAGGGGACAGCCTTGCCGTGCCGGGTCCACGCACAGTCACAGCAAAGGAAGGCACAAGAAAAAATATATGCCAACCAGGGGTTAAACGCAAAATAATGCAATTCCTATATGAGTTCTACCCTCTCTCCTTTCTTTTTTTAACACTAGGCTTTTACTTTAGGTGTCAGCCCGGTAGCCGGCATGGTGCTTTGTGAGCCCCCCTCCTCCCCCTACGTTACACCTTGTAGGTGTCTGCTTCGGCTCTAGTCTCCAGGTATGCATGTTCCACACACATGTATACTTTTTTTGTACCATTTCTAGGACTCTGTTTTCTTTAGATTCCACCATATGGAGTTTGTCTACCTCCATCAAATTTGCCTTCTCTTATGACATGGTTTGTTTAATCTTAGGTCCGAAGATCCATTTGGACCTCAGCCCACACACAGGCGCTGCGCCTAAACTTGGACGCAGCGTCTTTTCAGCATCTAGGGGGACGGTACTCCTGACATGAACCTCTTATAGCATTCTGCCTACCCATCATTGGATCCTTGGGATATGCACGTGGCCTGGGATACCACAGCAGAGCTGATTGTTTGTTTTGAATGTCTGTATAACATTTGCATTGGGTAAGTGTGTACTCTCTCACACATAGGATGTGGGGGGCATACCATTTTTTTCTATATGTATGCGATGCTAACTATTGTTGTATTCCTTGCCTTTATAATATCTAATAGATGATAATTCTCACTTGTCAAACCTTGACGAAGGACTTTCCGAAACGCGTCGGTTTAGTGAGACCCACTTCATCCTACATTATTTGTCTGTTTTTGTTGCCTTGTGTGATATACTTTTTGTCACATACATGTTACTCCGGATGCAACTGTTTATATGTATCACTTATGTGTGTTAATCATTTTTTACTTTGGTGCATTGTGTGTTATGTCTTCGCATTTTGTAATAAAAATATCTTTTTTACCATCTATGCCTTTTCTATGGTAATGCCTTTAAAATCCCACCCCAGGGGAACCTATTGTTCTTTTTTTCTATATTATGGGATGTGGCATACCTTTTGTGTTTACTACTTCTGGTCAGAGCTTCTTTTTTTATACTCTTATGGCAGTGCTTGGAGTGACTGAGTAATTGGGTGTACTATGAGTAACCATGAGTACTGAGAGTAACTGGGGGTACTGTGAGTGCTGAAACCTGTGAATACTTGCAAGTATCAGGAGTACTAAAGGCTGAGAGCATCTGGGAGTACTGAGAGCATTTTTTTTTTTTACATCCTGTCTTCAGAGCAGCTTAGTATGACCATAGTAAAACTGTACTACTCTGGGGGTATGATCAGGGATTGTATAAAGTGATGATCACTGTAAAAGAAATAGTTTTAGCTGTCAAGAATGGGTTAACTATTCATGAACAGCTTGCTTATGGTTTAAACTGTGATTGGCCAAGCTAATCACATGGTACAGGTATCAAGCGATTGTTTTGGCCCAATCACAGATTACAACAGTAAGCATGCAGTCCGTGAATGGAAAGCCATTCGTGACAGGTTTACATTGGTATCATGTGACCAATTACAGCAATCACATAATTGCCTGAGCCTGCCCACATGCCATCCCACCGCAGTAAAATTAAATAAATGCAAAGAGAAGAGGCTTGGCTACCATACAAATAGTATATATACACCTGAAAAACTGATTGAGTCTCAACCCCCAAAAAAGGCTGATAAAAAGTATCCCAGACAGAGGGACAGAGAAAAGTGGGGCTTACTAAAGGGCAATACATGTAGTGAATTTAGTATCAAAATGTTGATTTTATTGGTATATACAAAACATGTAGATAAAAAAGGATGAAAACCCAATCCTGGACTAATCCTGGTACAAATTGCCGACTAGCCCAGGTGGGCTAGTCAATTACAACCCCAAAAATGGGGGAACAAGACAAGACAACAGATAACAACAGTGTCCGGTCACAAAGGAAATTGGTGTGAGCCTTGCCATCCACCTCTGTGGAGTGTCCAGCAATTGCTGAGTAAGGCAGAGAAGTCAACACCAATCCCCCTGGGGGGGGAGGCTCGAGCCCAGGAAGGGAGAGAAAGGCAGGGAAGAGGTTTGGATGGTGATAAATTAGTGGTGTGTCCTAAAGACTAAGGCCTCTTTCACACGAACGATCCATTCAGGTCCGCCTGTCAGTTTTTTAGGCGGACCTGAACGGACCCTCCATGGACCTCTATGGAGTGTCGGATGTCAGTGGTGACATGTCCGCTGACATCCGACCTGCTCCGATCCAAAAAAGTGTAATGGAGGAAAAACCTACTTTTCCATCCATTTTCGGATTGGATAACGACAGACTCTGAGGCCCGTCATCATCCGATCCCCCATAGGGGAGAGCAGCGCTCTGACAGGTCAGTCACTGCAGAGACAGACCTGTCATCTTCCTGCTCAGCGGGGATTCACGGAGCAATCTCCGCTGAGCAAGCGAATGTTCACAGGGCAGATCATCATGGATCCGTCCCGTGTGAAAGGACCCTCAATGTACAGAATCTCACATGAGGTTCATCTACCACCTTTAGCCGCTAGGACCGGACAACTGAAGAATATGGGCAAAGGCAGCAAAGTTCAATAGTACATGTATATGTCACTGCCGATCAGTGTTGCTGCAGGTTGCCAGAAGTCCGGAATACCCTGATGTAAATATGTTCTGCTTCCACAAAGTCCTCAGATCATCTGAGAGGGCAAGCAGGGCTGCTGTGTGTAGAGGCTGATCACCTATATTACAAGCAGAGTCCGTGGACGTGCACGTCCAGTTTCTTCCCTTCTTTTGCCGTGATCATAGTCCTCCCTTCAGTTTATGGGCTCTCAAGCATCTATGGGGGAGAACACTATAGCATAGCATCCGGGTGGAAGTGACATCAACGTGTTTCACATAAGGGGGTGTGTAGCTTCATCTAGACGCAGTATATCTGCATGACCAGGCAAGCAGGTTAAAAACATGCACATGAAATGGCAGCAAAATCTGGGGGGGGGGGTTCACAAGATGCTGGTGCAAATCCAACATACTGCCATCAGCAAGCACGCTGAATGCAACCCACTCCAGTGAATGGGGAAGCACCGCAAGTGTGTGCGCGTTTGACAAGATGGAGTTAAACCAGGTGGTGGAGGTTGTCGCATCACCGCCTCGCTGCCTATTAAATCACCTGTAAAAAGCTATCTGAACTTGGATCGCTTTTCAGAGGAGCAGCGGGTTTAGACGCACATCTAACCTTTGCCTTACGGCAACAGAGACATGTGGTGGTAAATAATGAGATCTGTTCCCAACACTCATTACCATGGATTTGTTCTGTGATGTTCTCCAGCCAGAGAAATGTCTCCACAATTACAGAAGTCCAGGTGAGTGACCGACTTCTACCAGATACACCATGACCCGGATAATGGAGAACCTTCATAGACAATGCAGTGTGGGGAGAAGGGGGGTGTATGTTGACTCTTACCTAGAACTCTGACATCTTTAGTGACATCTGGACTTTTAGGGTTGGTATAACGGAGCGTATACAGACAGGAATCACTCTTCACAGCATCTGGCAGAGTCCAGCAGCGGCTGCTTGTGTTCAGGAGGATTCTGGAGTTATGAGTTTTACTATCATTTTTATCACAGCGAAACTCCAAGAGATGATCCCATTTACCTCCACACTCTCTGTACAGATTCAGGATATCTTTAGTCTGATTACTCTCCATACAGTCAGTGATGTTTTCTCCGCTTCGTACATACAGCGTCCCCGAAGAGACCACCGCAATTATAACAGACAGAAGACCTGAAAGAAAAATAAATATTTCTTTCTATTTCAATCTTTTTATTTTAAGTTTTTAAATAACAGACTCCCCTAGCATGGGAAAGACAACAGAATAACAATATTATAACTACAAAGAGTGCCCCTTCTGTAATAATTGAGTCATTACACTCGTATCCGGTGACAGGGCTCTGGAGGGGGGCCACAGAGATTGGCGATCAGATGAAATTGGTGAAGCAACTAAAATTCTACAAGTGTGTGGGACTGACCCCAGCATTGAAATCAGGTCACAAAAAAAATGTTTTTGTTTTTAACACACAAACCTCCAGATAATGCACTTTTGCACACAGCCTGAACTTATCCATACTCCAGAGCCCTCCCTTTCCTTCACAGGCCTGGCCCCCCCAGAGCCCCTCCCTTTCCTCCACAAGGCCGCCCCCACAGGGCCCTCCCTTTCCTCCACAAGGCCGCCCCCACAGGGCCCTCCCTTTCCTCCACAAGGCCGCCCCCACAGGGCCCTCCCTTTCCTCCACAAGGCCGCCCCCACAGGGCCCTCCCTTTCCTCCACAAGGCCGCCCCCACAGGGCCCTCCCTTTCCTCCACAAGGCCGCCCCCACAGGGCCCTCCCTTCCTCCACAAGGCCGCCCCACAGGGCCCTCCCTTTCCTCCACAAGGCCGTCCCCACAGGGCCCTCCCTTTCCTCCACAAGGCCGCCCCCACAGGGCCCTCCCTTTCCTCCACAAGGCCGCCCCCACAGGGCCTCCCTTTCCTTCACAAGGCCGCCCCCCCAGGGCCCTCCCTTTCCTCCACAAGCCAAACCCCCCCAGGGCCCTCCCTTTCCTCCACAAGCCAAACCCCCCCAGGGCCCTCCCTTTCCTCCACAGGCCCGCCTACCCCAGAGCCCTCCCTTTCCTCCACAAGCCTGCCCCCCCCAGAGCCCTCCCTTTCCTCAACTAGCCATAACCCCGCCCCAAAGCCCCCACTCACCATAACCCCACCATCAAAACCCCCCACTCACCATAACCCTGCCCCTAAAGCCCCCCATCCACCATAAACCTGCCCCTAAAGCCCCCCACTCGCCATTGTTAGAGTAGAGAGGGGCAGACAGTTAACTCAATCTAACCAATATGTGACGTGAACTCTTGTGGTAGATAAACCTAGTTAGTTTAAGCGGAGTTCCACCCAAAAAATGGAACTTCCGCTTTTCCGATTCCTCCCCCCCCTCCAGTGTCACATTTGGCACCTTTCAGGGGGGAGGGGGGAGAGCAGATACCTATCTAATACAGGTATTTTGCTCCCACTTCTGGGCATAGATACCGGAGCCACCCGCGGGTATCTACGCCACTTCCCCCCGCTGTATTCTGGGAGATACACGGGTCCCAGAAAACAGCAGGGACCAGTAGGATAGCGCAGCGCGAGTCGCGCATGCGCAGTATGGAACTAGGAAGTGAAGCCGCAAGGCTTCACGTCCCGATCCCCTTACCAAGGATGGCGACGGCAGCACCCGACAGCTGAGGGACAGGTAAGTGTCCTCATTTTAAAAGTCAGCAGCTGCAGTGTTTGTAGCTGCTGACTTAAAAAAAAAAAAAAAAAAAAAAATGGCGGAACTCCGCTTTAATCACTCCAAGAGCGATCGCCACACTCTTCACACTGTGTTTAAATCAACAGCAACAGAAAATAGGTGTATAAACAATATTATAAATAATGATCCAAAACAAGTAATAAAAGTGATCCTAGTGCATAAATAATAACTTGTGTCTCCAGGCCTGGACACCTAACACAAATCTACACAATATAATGGTGCGTGTCCATCGATACAAGTCCTTATATAAAAAGTCCTTTTCGTGAGATAGTGCACAATATTCCGACACCCTCAGTGGTGATTATTCCCAATATAGGTGACAATATTGCTCCCACCTCCGTGCTCTCTAGTCCCCGCCCCCAAAGCCCCTCCACATCCCTACCCCCAACGCCCATCCATTCTCCATAACCCCGCCTCAAAGCGCCTCCACATCCCCGCCCCCAAAGCCCTTCCACTCTCCACATCCCCGCCCCCAAAGCCCTTCCACTCTCCACATCCCCGCCCCCAAAGCCCTTCCACTCTCCACATCCCCGCCCCCAAAGCCCTTCCACTCTCCACATCCCCCGCCCCAAAGCCCTTCCACTCTCCACTCCCAAAATCCCCTCCACTCTCCACATCCCCGCCCCCAAAGCCCCTCCATTCTCCATAACCCCGCGTCAAAGCTCCTCCACATCCCCGCCCCCCAATGTCCCCCCCTTTCTCCATATCCCCGCCCCCAAAGCCCCTCCACTCTCCATAACCCCACCTCAAAGCCCCTCCACATCCCCGCCCCTCCACTCCACATCCCCACCCCCAAAGCCCCTCCACTCTCTATAACCCCGCTCCCAAAGCCCCTCCACAACCCTGCCCCCCCCACTATCCCCCCCTCTTCATATCCCCGCCCCCAAAGCCCATCCATTCTGCATAACCCCGCCTCAAAGCGCCTCCCACATCCCCGCCCCCAAAGCCCTTCCACTCTCCACATACCCGCCCCCAAAGCCCTTCCCACTCTCCATAACCCCGCCCCAAAGCCCTTCATTCTCCATAACCCCCGCCTTAAAGTCCCCCACATCCCCACCCCCAAAGCCCCTCCACTCCATATCCCCCGCCCCCAAAGCCCTTCCACTCTCCACATCCCTACCCCCAAAGCCCATCCATTCTCCATAACCCCGCCTCAAAGCGCCTCCACATCCCCGCCCCCAAAGCCCTTCCACTCTCCACATCCCCGCCCCCAAAGCCCTTCCACTCTCCACATCCCCGCCCCCAAAGCCCTTCCACTCTCCACATCCCCGCCCCCAAAGCCCTTCCACTCTCCACATCCCCGCCCCCAAAGCCCCTCCATTCTCCATAACCCGCCTCAAAGCCCCCCCACACCCCAAAGCCCTCCACTTCATATCCCCACCACCAAAGCCCCTCCACTCTATAACCCCACTCCAAAAGCCCCTCCACACCCCCGCCCCCCAATGTCCCCCCTCTCTCCATAACTCCGCCCCCAAAGCCCCACCATTCTCCATATCCCCGCCCCAAAGCCCCTCCACTCTCCATATCCCCGCCCCCAAAGCCCATCCACTCTCCACATCCCCGCCCCCAAAGCCCTTCCACTCTCCACATCCCCGCCCCCAAAGCCCTTCCACTCTCCACATCCCCGCCCCCAAAGCCCTTCCACTCTCCACATCCCCGCCCCCAAAGCCCTTCCACTCTCCACATCCCCGCCCCCAAAGCCCTTCCACTCTCCACATCCCCGCCCCCAAAGCCCTTCCACTCTCCACATCCCCGCCCCCAAAGCCCTTCCACTCTCCACATCCCCGCCCCCAAAGCCCTTCCACTCTCCACATCCCCGCCCCCAAAGCCCTTCCACTCTCCACATCCCCGCCCCCAAAGCCCTTCCACTCCATAACCCCGCCCCAAAGCCCCTCCATTCTCCATAACCCCGCCTCAAAGCCCCCCCACATCACCACCCCCCAAAGCCCATCCATTCTCCATAACCCCGCCTCAAAAGTGCCTCCACATCCCCGCCCCCAAAGCCCTTCCACTCTCCACATCCCCGCCCCCAAAGCCCTTCCACTCTCCACATCCCCGCCCCCAAAGCCCCTCCACTCTCCACATCCCCGCCCCCAAAGCCCTTCCACTCTCCACATCCCCGCCCCCAAAGCCCCTCCACTCTCCACATCCCCGCCCCCAAAGCCCCTCCACTCTCCACAACCCCGCCCCCAAAGCCCCTCCACTCTCCATAACCCCGCCTCAAAGCCCCCCCCCCCACATCCCCAAAGCCCCTCCACATCCCCACCACCAAAGCCCCTCCACTCTATAACCCCGCTCCAAAAGCCCCTCCACACCCCCGCCCCCCAATATCCCCCCTCTCTCCATAACTCCGCCCCCAAAGCCCCACCATTCTCCATATCCCCACCCCAAAGCCCCTCCACTCCATAACCCCACCCCCCCAATGTCCCCCCTCTCTCCCTATCCCCGCCCCCAAAGCCCCTCCACTCCATATCCCCGCCCCCAAAGCCCCTCCACTCCATATCCCCGCCCCTAAAGCCCCTCCACTCTCTATAACCCTGCTCCCAAAGCCCCTCCACAACCCCGCCCCCCACTGTCCCCCCTCTCTCCGCCCCCAAAGCCCCTCCACTCTCCATATCCCCGCCCCCAAAGCCCTCCATTCTCCATAACCCGCTTCAAAGCCCCTCCATTCTCCATATCCCCCGCCCCCAAAGCCCCTCCACTCCATATCCCCGCCCCCAAAGCCCCTCCACTCTCCATATCCCCGCCCCCAAAGCCCCTCCACTCTCCATATCCCCGCCCCCAAAGCCCCTCCACTCTCCATATCCCCGCCCCCAAAGCCCCTCCACTCTCTAACACCCCAAAGCCCCTCCACTACCATAGCCCCGCCCCAAGCCCCTTCACAACCCCGCCCCTAATGTGCCCCCCTCTCTCTATAACCCCGCCCCCCATAGCCCCACCCACAAAACCCCTCTCTCCATAACCCCACCCCCAAGCCCCTTCACAACCCCACCCCCAATGTGCCCCTTTCCATACCCCCCCAAAGCCCCCACTCTCCCCAACCCGCCCCCAACACAACCCCGCCCCTAATGTCCCCTCCCGCCCCCCATATCCCCACCCACAAAACCCCTCCACTCTCCATAGCCCCTCCACTCTCCCCAACCCTGCCCAAGCCCCTTCACAACCCCGCCCCTAATGTGCCCAGTCTCTCCATAACCCGCCCCAAGCCCCTTCACAACCCCACCCCTAATGTGCCCCCTCTCTCCATAACCCCGCCCCCCATATCCCCACCCACAAAACCCCTCCACTCCATAACCCCACCCCCAAGCCCCTTCACAACTCCACCCCCAATGTGCCCCCCCTTTCCATATCCCCACCCCCAAAGCCTGTCCACTCTCCAAACCCCGCCCCCAAAGCCCCTGCACTCTCCATAACCCCGCCCCCAAAACCCCTCCACATCCCCCAAGCCCCTTCACAACCCCACCCCAATGTGCCCCCCCGTCTCCATAACCCCGCCCCCAAAGCCCCTCCATTCGCGCGCCCCCCCCCCACACACTTTCCACAACTCCGCCCCCAAAGCCCCTCCGCTCGCCATTAGCCCCGGTCCACTCCGATCACCAGGACCGCTCAGGCCGCTCTCTGTACCCGGCGGAGCCCCACAGAAGATGCTGGCAGTGCGGACATTCCAGTACAGTGACACCTCCTCACCTCCCCCATACCGGCCGCCGGACACTCATCACCCCCCCCCCCCCCCCGAAGGACTTCATCACCTGAGCCGGCAGATCACCTGTCCGCTCCTCTGACAGCCGGGCACAGCGCTCCCCGTCCCTCCTACACCGGGGCCGTACATACCCAGCACACCCGAGACCCGGAGCCGTACATACCCAGCACACGGGTGTCCGCCATGCCCGGAGTCCGGACACCGGAGAGCCGCATCTTGGAGAGTAAGCCGCGCCATCCCGCGTTCAATATATAGGAACATGTGGCGGAGAGGACCAATCAGCTCCTAGGGGGGCGGCACCCGCAATAGACCCGCCTCCAATACACGGCTGTGTGTTCTGTCGTGCGATATTCCGGAATATTCGATTGTATAAGTCATGGGGGGCGGGGACACCGATCAGCATGGAGATCACCGATTGGGAACCCCGGTGTAGTGTCATATTCCGCTTCCCATCATAGAATGCTCCGGAAGTGACGTTGCGGCCAGAAATTTCGCACTGCGCATGCGTGATGCGTTCCAAACACTTGGGCGATGCGTTCCAAACGATTTGCGACAATACAGACCAGTGAAACCGTCAGATAATATCAGGGAAGTGACATTACAAACAATACAAACACTGGGCTATGCGTTCCAAGACTAATACTTCCCTTGTTACCTAGTGTCTCCAGAACTGTCCCTGTACAACCCAAAGCAACCTGTGGTAATAGGTTCTGCATTGCTGGGACCTGTAGTGCCTCTAGAGATGCTAGCTGTCCCTGTACAGCCCAATACAACCCAGGGCAACCAGTGAGGATTATCCTGCCATGCTGGGACTTGTAGTGCCTCTAGAGGCTCTCGGCTGCCCCAATACAAGGCAGGCAACCTGTGGTGTTAGGTTCTGCTATGCTGGGACTTGTATTACCCCTAGAGCTTGAAATCATATATCATCTACAGAACACATACAATGAATGCAAATTTTATATTCAGGTTAGGGGGGGGGGGTGCTATTTCATCCTGCTTGCACATATAATGTGATTACATAGCATGATATAGCATCTCTAGAGGCACTACAGGTCCCAGCATTGCAGAATATAACACCCCAGGTTGGTTTAGGTTGTACAGGGACAGCTGTCAGATCTGGATAGGCACTACAAGGCCCAGCAATTGCAAGATCTATCACCACAGGTTGCTCTTCATAAGCACTACAAGTCCCAGCATTGCAGGATCTATCATAGGGACTACAAGTCCCAGCATTGCAGGATCTATCATAGGGACTACAAGGCCCAGCATTGCAAGATCTATCACCACAGGTTGCTCTTCATAAGCACTACAAGTCCCAGCATTGCAGGATCTATCATAGGGACTACAAGTCCCAGCATTGCAGGATCTATCATAGGCACTACAAGTCCCAGCATTGCAGGATCTATCATAGGCACTACAAGTCCCAGCATTGCAGGATCTATCACCACAGGTTGCTCTGGATAGGCACTAAAAGTCCTAGCATTGCAGGATCTATCACAGGCACTACAAGTCCCAGCATTGTAGGATCTATCATATGCATTACAAGTCCCAGCAATGCAGAACCTATTACCACAGGTTGCTTTGGGTTGTACAGGGACAGTTCTGGAGACACTAGGTAACAAGGGAAGTATTAGTCTTGGAACGCATAGCCCAGTGTTTGTATTGTCTGTAATGTCACTTCCCTGATATTATCTGACGGTTTCACTGGTCTGTATTGTCACAAATCATTTGGAACGCATCGCGCAAGTGTTTGGAACGCATCGCGCATGCGCAGTGCGAAATTTCTGGCCGCAACGTCACTTCCAGAGCATTCTATGATGGGGTGCGGAATATGACACTACACTGGCCCTCCAGCTGTTGCAAAACTACAAGTCCCATCATGCCTCTGCCTGTGGGAGTCATGTTTGTAACTGTAAGCCTTGCAATGCCTCATGGGACTTGTAGTTTTGCAACAGCTGGAGGGCCGCCAGTTTGAGACCCCTGTACTACACTTATCTCCACCTCCTACAGACAGGACCTCCTATAGAGATCATAGCCCCCCCCCTGACCCCACCAGAAATCATGGGGGGGGCCCTGCCAGAAATGACGGGGCCCACTCTGCCACCAGAGATTATGGGGCCTCACCAGAAATCATGAGGCCCCTGGCAGGAATTATGGGAACCCCTCTGCCCCACCAGAGATCATGGTGTCCCCGCCAGAATTTATGAAATCATGGGGGGCCCTCTGTC